>JAQMCW010000015.1:11151951-11167472 GCA_030068335.1 Chrysichthys cranchii | reverse complement strand
AATTTATTAAAAAGTCTTAGAAAGAGGCTTTGTTTACATTCGCTGTTGATATTTAAATGAATGCGGCACTCAGGATCAACCTCTCAACCAAACCTGACAGAGTTCATACGGACCCTGAGCACAAACGTACGGACCAATCATAACTGAGTCCTTCGCCACATCACCCAATCAGCCTGATTTGTTTTTCTTTTTTTATCGTTACCTAGTTGGAAATCTGGGTGCTGTATTAGGCTGTTTTAACATTATACAGTGCTGTACAGTGTGTGAGTTCCAACTAATGGCGAAAATCGTGTTTACGTTGAGTCGTAGGAGCGGAATTCCGCCGTAAATCGAGGACTCCCTGTATAAAAATATGTAGAGGGAGTTATTAGAAAAATGGAATCATTTATGAATAAATATGTTTTCATTAGTGTATCATTACCTGTAACTACATTAGTGTATAAATTACCTGCACTGCCATTACTTATCCTCGCTTAAACTTCTTCTTTTTGTTTGCCTGGCCACAACCTCTCCACCACCTTTCCCTCTAACCTCGGTAACATTACCTGGTGGTCTGTCCAACATTTGACTCTTCAAACGGAAAAAAAAAATCCCCAAATCATTCCTGCTAATGTTAGCAGTAAAATGCGGACACAACGCAGAACAAGTAACAATAATATTCATTTGCAATAAAACGCTACCACGATGCAGAACTTCATCTTACATAGAAGTTATGACCTATAGCTTTACAGCCTAAATAACTACAGTAAATACCATTTCTAAATATCTTTTTAAAGCAACATCATTTTACTGGCTACTCAATGCAGTGATGGATAGAAGTCATTTTGGGAGCACTCTGTATGGCCACCGTATGTTCTATCTAATACTTTCCTGAAAAGGGAGGGGTGAGAGTGGGGCTTTCAACTGGTTGCAAATGCAGATGCACATTTAGCACATTCTAGATACCAGTAGATTCTACATAGTGCACCTTTAACTTTATTCTAAAATGTGGGGGGGAGCAACCCTAATATGCATTTATGTTTTAAACATTTGCCTGGTTCTATATATAAATAGGTGTGTGAAATGATCTGTGTTCTCTTGTGGGAGCCTTTTTCTTCCTGTCATACACACACATATGGATAGTCTTTTCAAAAAATAGAAAAATCTACGATATAAATCCTTTTAATGTAATTTAACATAAATCAATATCCAGGTTGTTACTGCTCTTGCTTGTTCTTTGTTATCCTGAATGCAGCATGCCTCTGATATCTTTACAGATTTTCTATACAAAACCCCACATTAAAGAAAAAAAACTTTTTTTTTTTTTTTTTTTTTGCTAGACTCCAATTAAGGGTTTGGCTTTTTTTTAGTCAAAATGATTTTTGAACCTATCAAATCAGCTGCAGCGCACAGCAGTTCTAAACAGCTTACTTTTTTTTTTTTATTATAACAATGCTATATTTTGTTGGTTATGGTTATAAAAGATCATATTTCCTGTCAACAGGACAGCCATCACTAAAAATGTTTAACATTTCAGATTTAAAATATTTAAATATATTTATTTATTTATGCGTTGGAAGGTTGTTTTTTTTTTTTTTTTTAAATTTCATTCATTCATTTATTTTTTCAGGTATAATGATTTAACATTTTTAATCACGATATTCTAATTATCCTGATATACAATTCATTTACATTTTAATATGTGGTAATTTGACAAAGTAATAAAATATCTAAAGAAATTGGACGTAATTTTTAATTGGTTTATGCATGAAAGGGTTAACATACTCGGTGATCTACAATCTGTATGCTTGCAAAGGCCCACATGTTTACACAGTATTTTTAGCTCAATAGTTTCATATCTTCTTTGCGCTAGTGTTGAACCGAATCATTTGAATCGAGATTTCTGTGCGCGCACACACACACCCGCATGCATGCACACATTGAGAAACTGCTGTCTAGTTTCTGTACGTGGCATCGTGGACGTTAATTTATTGTCCCGTAGCTATGTTAAAGAAACAATTCCCTTAATTAATACTTGGCTTTATTCTGTACGGTTAGTTTCAATCAATGTACTCTGACCAGACTACAATGAAACCATTGATTTATGCCGCTTACAGTATTATACACAATTGCTGTTCCAGATTAAATCATATCGATTAAATGAGTTTAGACAGCATGACCATTTGATATATAGTTCATTCTTAACTTAAAGCGTTGTTATTCTGAATAGCATCGGAATAAATTACCACTGTATATGTCTTTTATCTAATCAGAATAAAGCAGAGTTCAGTGATTTAATGAGCATGTTGTGATTTACTGTCCGGTTAACTGAAAGCACATGGCTGAAATTAGAGGTGCTCCTCTGATCTGAATATGAAGCAGGAGCATTTAGTTTTGTTTGATTTGTTCTAGTGGGAAACAAAATTGCGTGTTTGTTGTGTCGGCAGCTGGTGGCTGATGCAGTATTCAGCTGTCTGCCCCTCACACTGAATTATGGGTAATGCATTGATTGACTGGCTGTGGACCAACCGCACAACCTGACAACATCCTACTAGACTCAATCAAGCGGCATGTGGGAGTGTGAGCAGGATTGTTTGGTCATGTGTGTGTCCTTGTGCTTCTTAAACACACACCCTTCTGTTTTTTTTTGTCCTGCCCCTAATGCAGTAAAGACGCTATGAATCAGAGCGACAGTCAGAGCAGCCAAATTGCACCGTCAGCTCTCTCTCTCCCTCTCTCTCCCTCCCTCTCTCCCTCTCTCTCTCGTCCTTATGCTCGCTCTCTCACTGACTATCTCAAAATCACAGTCATGAGATGTGCTGTGAAATACATTTTGTTACCCCAATTATTCGGTATATGCAAAGAAACACTGGGCTTGACCCTTTGTCCAGTATTAAAAATCCACATGTATCTTAACCCTTGCTGATGTTGAATCCCCGTCCCCTGTACATGTGTGTAAACATTGTCAATATAACAATACGGACATACGACACGGGAGTGCTTTTATTTTTTTTGGATTAAGATGGAAGAAAGGAACAGAGGAGGGATGATGGGGTGGGTCTCTTTTGTGTGGCCAAATGAAGGTAGAGGGATGGAAGGGGAGGAGGGGGAGAGAGAGAAGCTGCATTCCAGGAGGGGAATAAAGACTTGGGGAGAGAGGGAGAGAGAGCATGTGTGCGATAAGTGCTCCTTTCTTGTGCAACGATGCAGCAGAAGCACTGAATGATTGACAGTATTGGCATTGTTCCATCAGAGGACTCGGCTGATTTGGAGGTCATCTACATGAGTTATGTGTACCAAATCCTGCTCCACGGTACGCTAACATTTGCACACGCCCACATACAAAAGCTGAAATTGCACCAAGCAGATCCGTCCTTCAGTGCTTCTTTTCCTGAGGTGTTTTTTCTTTTCTTTTCTTTTCTTTTTTTTTTTATTTTTAAATCTAATCCTGAGATTTTTTTTTTTTCAGCCAGTTAATGAGTTCAATGGAAGAGAGTTTCTGTGATTAAAACAGGCAGTGTAACCCTAACTCAGGGCTATAATAATCAGGTATTGTCCTCTATTGTATATTGTTGTGCCACTGAACAGAAGACACAAAATGACAGTAGTTTGGCTGTGTTTCATGAATAACGATGTCGATCAAATAACGGCAGACTGCAAAGCATACTGCGTCGTCATCAAGACGAGTGTCTTCCTACAATACATGTAACCTGGTGAGACAATTTAAGAGCGCAGAACTGAAACGTGGCTAGGTGAGGAAAAAATGTTTACAGGCAATGCTAAGTGAGTGAAAACACCCAGTATATTGTTCTTGATGATTAGACATTTATCAGTCTTTGACCAAATGTGGTTAAAAAAACAAACATTCAGCTACACAGAGGAACAAATCCCGCTCTCCACTGCAATCCTGTACAATCCATGGTATATAATTTAGCTAGCTAATGTACTAGCTAACATTAATAATGGATGAGCATTGTAAATATATGAACACACAGCTATGCTTTGTCCACTGTGTAAACCAGGCAAACACAAACAGAGCTAAATAAATGTTCTGGGCAGCCCCTGATTGATTAGTACGAAGTAGGTTACTCATTTTGGTGACCGTACTGACTGTATATGTACTTGAACACTATCTAAAAAATTGCCAGACCCCTGCCAAGGACAATATTCTAATTTTCTGTGATCTGCAAAACTGCACCCATACCACTTTTATATTTCTGGATAAATGGTGGCTATGCCAATGTACCTAAGTACGTGCTTTTTGTCATTTACCCCGCTAATCAACAGCAAAAACAAATGCCTCGCTAGGTCTGTAGCAGATGAATGCCCACACTCCAACATAGGTTGAAACTTCAGTAACGGTTTGTTTTACTCCCATTTTCACAGTTTCTCCTACTAAGGGCAGCCATTTGCACCATGTTTTGCCACTCAGTCCAGCTGAGGGGGGTGTGTTCTACTAGGAAAGTGACATCAGTGCATACCCTCTCTGTTTCATCACTATTGAACTTTCCTGCCATCTATTGGATACTAAAATGTATGGCATCGTAGATCACAAACGCCATATCTAGCAGTGTTGGTGAAAGCGAAAATAAATTCTTGGATTCTCACGGTGACTCAGATCCACTCCATAATTGAATGGGTTCTTCCGTGGCCCAGGCAACACCCTTCCAAGTTTCATGGAAATCCGATCAATAGGTTTTGTGCAATCCTGTTTACAGGCAGACAACCAAAACTGAAAAATAACCTCCTTGGTGGAGGTAATAACGTTTACAGATCAATAAATATTGTTGCTGTTAAATTGTTCAATCATTGCGGTGTAGCTACTTGTTCAGCCGGTGTAGCTATTCATTTCTGTTTGCAGCTAGTGCCTGATAGCACCTGAGCATGTGGGAGTAAAGCTGAATCTGTTTGTTCAACTGGTTTGGCCCTGGGGTAGATTTGTGACCTGCTGAGGGTGTATTCTGCCTCTTGCCCGAAGCCAGCTGGAATTTGCTGTAGCTTTCCTCCATGACCCTTAACAGGATAAAGTGGCATGGAAAATTAATGGATGAATGACTTACCTAGATGTTGCATTAGCAGTTGAAAAATGATCACTCCGTGGTCGGAGTCTGTGCTGTGTAGTGGTGTACTGCCGTAGGAAATGACGTATTTGAAAATAGGTGCTTGATTCTATTACTTTTGTGCTGTTTACTTTTGTAGCTATTATCGATACTTATGTGTACTACCTAGAGTATAACATGAATGACTTGCCTACACAGTGTACTGCAGCTCATCTGAAAATCATCCACAGCAAATGTGTGTGCAAACAAACAGTGACGATTGTAATGCAGTAATATTAAACCTGTCTTAAAAAAAAAGTCAATTAAACCTGAAGTACTGGATTAATGATGTGCGTCTTGTGTTCAGTTCCAGTTCTTACTGGCTTACTTTCCTGCTCCGCACAATTTTACTAACGATTGGCCTAGCAACACTCATCTTTTTTAGTCCAATTTTAGGGAGATGGGGGTTTTTTTGTGAATGATTGATTGATTTTTTTTTTTTTTTTTTTTTTTTAGATGAATGAATTTCATTACTTCTATTAAGTTGCTATCGACAGGCTTCAAAATTACAAACCACAAATTTATTGTACTGGAATTGCACAAAAAAAACACCACTTTCCATATTTTATACCTTATACCATCATGACTATCAAATGGATCCTCTCAGCCAATATGGAGATCCACTGTCTCTATGGATCAGTAGAGTCAGTGAGTGGAGTTGTACAAGCATCAGACTGCACACATTCATCCTAATTTTCATGCAATTTTGACAGGAAGGACAAACAAGATTTGTAGTGTGACATACTCGAAGACCACCTATGTGCCATCTGGGACACCATGATGAAAAAAGTCAGATTTTTTCATATTTTCTCCCCTAATTAGACATCTCCTACACCGTGTTGCTTAAGGTACCTTCTGTAGCCATGATTGTCCATTTCTTGAACCTCTACTCCGTCAGCGTGCAAGGTTGTGAACGATGATTGGTCAGGCTCAAACTTGTAGTGTTGGCAGTTGCCCAACCAAGATATGGCAAGAATTTATCGCACTATGATTTGCACAATGTCATAGTGACCTAAAAGCCAAAAAACATTGTGTAGTCTGATCCTGGCATTACCTTTTTTTATATGTTTTACCTGTTTGTCAGCCTTAAATGGTGACATGATCAGGTGCCACATTTAGGCAAACCATGAACCTCAGTGGTTTGGTGAGCTAATCATGAAACTAAATAGACTGAAATTATTCAAATCACTGAAAAGACTTAAAAGAAAGGGAAAAAAATAATTTCTAGTTTACATGTGTATGCTTTTTGCCCCGCAGCCATACTCTCACACCCACACAAGTCTACAGTGCACAAAATGACTGCAGTATTTGGATAAAATGATTTCAGCGGCGCTGTTATTCCGCCTTGTTAAGCCGTTCTGTCATCGTCTGCTAGCGTCAATGCAGATAGAATCATTAACAAACAGGAGTTGTTGAAGCACAGGGCTTAGACATGTACCACATGAACTCCTCAAGCCTGGACTAATCATTACATTAAATTAGCGCATGGTAAGAATATTTTTAATGTGTGATCAGAATGTATAAGATTTGAGGACGTAAATATGAGCTTTTGTTAACGAGCAGAGTGTACTACACAGTGTAAACACATCTGGGAGAACGGAACAAAGCTCATTCTGTACATTAACGCAACAACCTTCATTAAAACCTTTTTTATTCTTTGTGCAGTGATTTACATTTATTGACACATTTCCAACATGTTGCATTCACATGCACACTTGTTAAAGTCAGTGAACATTTGCCAAAAAATAAAAGCGGCATTTTAACTGACATATCTGTACTTCAGAGGCTGACTGAGAGAAATGGGCAGAGGCAAAGTGATGGAAGATGACGAAAATGGTGTTTTCAGTAAATCAGATCCCCAGTGACGGACGCAGAAAGTCCCGGCAGTGAAGATGTTGCGACAAACACACATTATATACATAAGATAGCAGGCTGTCACAGCTGTCATTAAAACACTCTCTTAAGACATGCCAGTGAGTCAGAGCCAGGGAGAGAGTGACTGAGACGGTTTGTTTTGTGTGTGCGTGTCTGTCTATGTCTGTGATAAAAAAGAAGCAGTTGGGTTAGAGCTGGCAGGCATTTGGCTGGCCTTCCTCTCTACGCACGGCTACTCTTTACAGTCTAATAAATAGACAATTGCCTTTGCCACACTTATCCCTACCCTGTGTGTGTGTGTGTGTGTGTGTGTGTGTGTGTGTGTGTGTGTGTGTGTGTGTGTGTGTATCCCCTACTCTCCTCTTTTCTAGACTTTTCTTTATCTCCCGCCTCACCCACCATGGAATCTCTACTCCTAGTTCTTGTTTTTGTTTACTTTTTATACATCTGATTCTGCATTAGCTTCGCTTTGTCTTTTCTGGTCCTTTCTCTCTGTATCTCACTCCATAAGTCTTGAACTTCAACCCCCCCACACACACACAGTCTCTGACCTATATCCCCCACTTTCTCCGTACATTCTGCTTTTCTTTTCTCACCCTGTCCTGCACCTTAACCCATCCTCCATCTCTCTATAGCTCTGCTTGGCTGCCCACACAGCCCTCTCTGTGACACTGGCCCCCAGTGCTGCTCTTGCTTTTCTTTTCTTTTTTTTTCTTCTTCTTTTCTCACACACGCTGACTTTGTCAGTGTGACACTGGTGCAAGTGAGATGTGAGACTTGAATTCCATGAACAATAAATAAAGCCATGTACACTTTGAGCTTGTTTTTTTTCTTCCTTTTAGCTTATTAAGTGTTACTTGTATCACACTGTTAACAACAGAATAATTGGCTGTGTTTATGAATCTTTTATTTATCTTGTGTGCAAATTCTTTCAGAGCAAGAAATGAACTATAAATATAGGTTTGCAGAATTTTTTTTACAAATACAATAAATCATGTCCAGTGTCATAAAGAAATCCAGGTCTTAACAGAAGACCCAAACCGTGCAAGGAAACAAACATAAACGGGGAACCTAATTTCTTCTGGGTGACGTCAGATAGTAGGAGATTGATTAAAATTGTGACGAATTACAGGACGAGCGTACTCGGGTCATAAGGAAGGAAGGCGAACAGTACTGACTGTGTTGAAAATCTACAAGGGATAGGCATATAGCGAAATGCAGTCTCTGGGGCATTCAGGTGGAGGTATTAACTGTGTCAGGAAATTAGATTGTATATGCCTGTATCCCCAAGCAGGAAGAACCGCAGCAGGAGTAGTGTATTAAGATCTCATTAACTAATTCGCATCATACAGCCATACCCTCTGCACCCCACCGAGACACACGCACACATTATTTTTTTCTCACACACCTGCACATACACACGCATTCAGAGATGTACTGTATCCAAATGGTATAGTGTGATTAATCATTGCTGTGTGGTGCCCTCTACAGGCAGCAGTGTCGCTTTTCTGCTGTACTTCCCGAACAGACAGCAAGAAGCCATAATTGCCATAGAGTTCAATTTCAACATTGATTTTCATCCCACATTTTATTGTGCCTCCTAACCATAGAATGATTGCTTTTCCAAAACTCTCTACATTAGCGCAGTGCATATGTCAAATGGGCCTAAATTGTGTAATCTGTCTTTGCAGATGACTCGTCCTCAGAGAGTGGGAGTGGCAACGGCATCCATAGCATGACTCCTCCGTCTATGGGTGTGGTTTCAGTGAGTGATGGTGCAGCAGCTGGACCAGTGACTGGGTCGTATAGTCAGGTTAACGGAAATAGGACCGGCGTGCCGCTGGACTTCAGCACGACTTCATCGTCATCCTCAGAAGAGCAGCAGCCGGTGAACCTGAGAGAGCGAATGAATCAGGCCATGCCCACTGCTGCAGCCATGCTAGCCACGTTCAACCCAGAGCACTCGGAGGAGTTTCGCCGAAAATATCACAAACCACCACTGGCCTCAGAGCTGCGCCTTGACCGAGACATCAGGGACTACAGCAACAAGGTCCATACGTGCATGCATGCACGCACGTGCACACACACACACACACACACACACACACACACACACACACGTCTGTCTTACTATGCTTGTGAGGATCTTCCATTGACATAATTGTTAATGCAGGTAATTAATACTTTGCCTACATCTAATCCTAACCCTAATCTTAATCTCAGTAACCAGAAGGAAATTTATTTATTTATCTATTTATTTTCAAATAAAAGTTTTATAAACACCATATTTTTTGGGAGTCCTTTTTGGTTTGGACAAAAGGCTTAGCACACTTACATGTGCACATGGACATGTCCATCCAGGTTATTTAGAAAGTCTATTAGTGACTGTTCGTGTTTATTAGGTTTGAGATATAGTCTTAAAGAAATTTCGTTATTCGTCTCAGATGCTTCAGCATGAAGTGACTAATTATTTCTATCATAGTTTTTCCATCAGAGATGTCTTTCAGTTTGTATTACCACATTCAAGCGAGCAAACTATAAAAATCAAAACATTTCTCAAATGTATTCATGCTGAAATAAATATAGTGCATGGTATAATTCATTATATTGTTATAATGGTACAATCATTATATTGTTACTTTTCATATATCGGAATATATGGGTCAAGAACTTTTATTTCACATTTATTAACAGTAATATGACCCAGTTGGTTTGACTCGCTCACCTTTAAGGGACACGTATACTATTCACTACAGAATCTACATCTGAGTGCCGAGCCTGTTGGCAGAATGCCATAGAGTGCGCTCACGTTGCTGAGATTCACACTTATGTATGCCAAGCTGACGTTCCCTTTAGTGGTTTAGTATTTCATGGGGAAAGGTGGACACTGAAAAAGTGCTCATGCAACGGATGAGAGATGCAGAGAAGTAGAACAATAAACGACACACTGAATTTACCAGGGAACTATTTGTGAAGTAAGTGAACACAAGTCGACAATGCAGACAGCTTACATTTACATTATTTGGCAGATGCCGTTATCCAGTGCACCTGGATTTTGATCTCTCAATCTTCTGATCAACAGTCCAACGTCTTAACTACTGAGCTACCACTGCCCCACAGTGGCAGACAGCTCTTACCTTTGATAAGCAAATATAGTCTACAATTTTGCACCCTTTATTTTAAACACCGTTGTCATCTTTTTTTTCTGCTAAATTGTGCGCGTGTGTGTTTTATAGTCTCCTCAGTATGGTTCAGGAAGCTACGACTCCATAAAAATGGAGATGTGTGCCGAGGACCTGACAGTCAACCGCTCTCAGGCTGCCGATGACGACGACGATGATCACGATGACCACGACGACAGCGACAAGATTAATGACACGGAGGGAGTGGATCCAGAGAGGCTGAAGGCATTCAACGTGTGTAAATCACATGCGCCTAAGAACGCTTTACTGAAAGTTTACACATCGATATCACATATGAATGTCTACCTCCTTCTTCTGTCTCTGTGTTAGATGTTTGTGCGTCTGTTTGTTGATGAGAACCTGGACCGCATGGTGCCCATCTCTAAGCAGCCAAAAGAGAAGATCCAGGCCATCATTGAATCCTGCAGCCGCCAGTTCCCAGAGTTCCAGGAGCGTGCACGCAAGCGTATCCGCACCTACCTCAAATCCTGCCGACGCATGAAGAAGAACGGCATGGAGGTACAGTCTTGCACTGGCGCGCACAAATACACGACTCAGGAGGACGCTCCTCTGAGAGCTAGAGTAATATATAACGATCACATCATTTCGTGGTCTTATCGCCTGTGTAATGTAGTGAGGCATTCAGAGTGGCATCTCGTTCTGTCTACCAAATACTGACCCCTTGTGGTCATTACGTTAGATGTCGCGGTATGATGTTGTCACTTAACACTAGGCTGACATGTGATGTGAAAGGAATAAAATTACAGTATTCCCTTTACTTGTTTGAAGAGTGTGTTGATGCTCTTTTGAGCTTATTATTCATGTAAATGAGTGTGTGTTTGTGCGTGCGTGCATGCGCATGTGTGTGTGTTGCATCAGACCCGGCCCACGCCTCCACACTTGACCTCAGCAATGGCGGAGAACATTTTAGCTGCTGCTTGTGAGAGCGAAACGAGAAACGCTGCCAAGAGGATGCGGATGGACGTCTACCAAACACACGTCAGTAACTCGTGTGTGTGTGTGTGTGTGTGTGTGTGTGTGTGTGTGTGTGTTGGGGAAGAATGACAGTTTAATGTTGATGTGTTGAGTAAGAACGGTATTTCAGCAGTTAAATATTAGAAACTTCTCATGAGTGTGACCATGACTTTGCCTATTCATGCTGTGATCAGTTGAATAATAAAACAATACCCTATCAAAGGACTGGTTGAATAGCTTAAATTGTTAGACACGCACTGTATGGTTCAAACACATGGATGTCCCTGATCCAACTATAGAAATGAACCATATTTCAGCTGCATCGGCGGCCGTTTAACGTGTCTGCTGTCTTTAATCACGGTAACTAAAGTATTAATCATGAACTGATTTTCCAAAATGTATTAGGCACATACTTTTTTTTACATTTTTAGATTTATTTTTATGCAGATGCCTCTGTTGATTCAGAAATTGTACCAATGTCAAAAGAGCGGCATGTTGCACAGACAAAACGTTTGGACGATGAGGCAATAACTGCAGGAGTATGATTTCCTTACCTGCTATTAGGAGACATAATACCCGCAGGATGAGATCACCACTGTCTTTAAAGATGTGATGTTGCTTCTATCAAACTAGAGCCATCAGTATAACTCCTTAGCAGTGTCAGACTGTTATTGTGGATTATTTCTTTCTGTCAATGTACTGCAATGCACATTCAGTGAAAAAATGTCAAGGCTGTCCCGCCGACTTGGGCATTACTTCTATTGTCATTCAGGTTGTATCGATTCATTTTTAGGAATGTTCAGGATAATGATGGCAACTATATTTCTGAGCCTTTTGGCTCTGGTTAGGTATCACTGGAGCCGATGAGAGGGGGCTTATTTAGAAGCGTCAGGATCACAGAGACTTTTAATCGTCTCTGGTAGAGGAAAACTGCCAGTGAATTGAAGTCTTATGACTGACAGGAGAAACTCTGTCTGGCTGGTTCTGTGATGATACAGTCTGTCTGTCTGCATCTGACACACAAGGTATAAAGCCATGATTGCTGGCTCGTCCTGTCATGATTGAAAGGATTGAGAAAAACATTGGCAAGGGACAGCCACGGCTCTTATTACCCATCTGAGTAATGATAGATGAACAGGATCTGAGAAAAAAGGGTTTCAAGGAAGAGATTTAATTTGTTGGATTTTTTTTAAAATGATCTTTGCATAAAAGTCACGTTGTGTACAGTGTGTGCCTGGCTTGAACGTGTATGAAAGCGATTATGTGTGTGAAGCATGTTCCTTCTTTCCATCAGGAGGATCAGATAGCTCTGGAGAAAGCTGTCTCTCGTGAGCCGGTGCCTCTAACCCACTCTGCATATTCTCTGGCAGCTTCTGCTTACTCCCAGGACCAGTTGTACATCAACGGAGGCCTTGGCTACAACTACCGTGCGTTCGCTGGCCTGGCTGGTAGCATGCAGCACCCTGTCTCTCTCTCTACCCCTGCTGCCCAGACCAACGGTGAGAATGAGACACAACCGGCACAACAGCATGTTTTTTTTTTTTTTTTTTTGTGTTTTTTCAATTTAAGGGACGTTGTCTTGATTTTACAATTTGATTGGGTTCTCTGTAAACCCTTTGTCGTTCTCATTTTATAGGACCTACCGATCTCAGTATGAAGTCTTTAGCTTCAAACTCGTCTACGTCAAGCACCAATAGTCTTGGGCGGAGCGGAGGAGGAGGAGGAGGAGGAGGAGGGACCTCTGCACAGCTCAGCCATACAGAAGTGACAGCAGTGCGTCAGTTGATCGCTGGCTACCGCGAATCAGCAGCCTTCTTACTTCGCTCGGCTGACGAGCTGGAAAACCTCATACTACAACAGAACTGACCTGCACACTCTCTCCCTCTCTTCTCATCGCCACTTTCTGTCTCTCTCTCAGTCTGCCTTTATCTTTACCTCTCGCTCCATCACCTCAGGTCTCTCTTTGCTAGCCTCACTCTCTTTGCACCATCATCGTCATACTCAGAGGCGTACACACTTGAAGACATCAGGAAAGATGAAGCTTTGATTGGTATGCTGTTGCGTTCAGTTTGCCTACAAAGAGAAAAGGGAAAGGGTGCTGGAGAAGATGGGGGCATGCTGCAGTGCTGCATTGAAGAAGAAAACACTGTTCCTGTGGGTGGCTGGCCAGCCTTGTGAATCATACACCTCTCCACCTCCATGCCCTTAAGGCCATTTACTAAAACAACTCTTTATCATAATCACTCTTCTTTTAATACCCTCCCCCCTGCTTTCCAGAGCCGTTAATTTGCAGATTTTTTTTTTTGTTCTCTCTTTTTAAATCTACTTTTTAACAGGGGGCATTATGTAGTGCCAGGACTCCTGTTTATTCCTAAATGAAGACACTTTTGAGTTAAGTTGAAGGAAGACACCTGAAAAAAGTGAAAGTTTAAAGAGAAAAACAATGAAAAACAAACGAGACCTTTACATTCGCTGTACATAAACGCGCTCTGTTCTTAAGCACTTTTTTTTTCCACTCGATCTGACCTCTCCTCCCTAACACTGCTTCTGCTGTAGGGAGAAAATTGTGTAACTTATGCATACAAATACAGGTGGAGCTCACCTGGAAATACCTCAGCCTGTCCAAATCCTCTGTGTCCCAGCTCGTGTTTTCTGTCTGAGGGAGAGGCATCCCTCCTTCTACCACTACCTTATGTGTCCAGTGCCTCTCCAGGATCTAAAAGAGGGCATACATACGGGACATGAGCTTGGTTTGTTTCTATAGTTATTTATTTGATGATTTGTTTTCTTTTTTTTGGCTTATATATTGTAATGTACATATTCAATCCATCCGAAAGTATTGATTACAAAAAAAAGAAAAAAAAAGTAATACACTGAAAATGAAATCCACTGGAACAGGAGGATTAGACGTAATGAAGTGTTCGGATCAGGTAAAGATCTCTGCTTTAATGATTAGGTCTTTTGGGGCCTCTCAAAGCAACTCTGTACTTCATTACCTTTCTTTTTTTATGCCATTTTTCTAAAGTCACCTCTTCTTTCATGCACATGTCTGGAGTATTGGAGGGAGAGCGATGGAGGAAGGATCTGTTAGTCTTTTTTTTTTTTTTTAATCTGTTGATTTTTTTCTCAAAGGCCATTAATTCCACTCTGCTGCTAAGGACTTGGACTTTTACGCCACAGACCTGAAACCTCAAGCCTCCTGCACAACCAGAGCACCTCAACCTGGGGGGGGGGACCAACAAAAGCGCAAAAAAGGTCGTGAAGAGGACAATGGAAATGTTCGTTGATTTGAATGATTAGAAAGAAAAATTACTGCCATACAAGTTTCCTGCATTTACATCTTTTAGTCACATGTATCATCGAGGAGTTGTGTTTGTTTTGCAGCTGCGTTTTATTTATCTTTGAGTTTAAACACTTCGGTGTGTGTGCTTTATTCCGGAGATCACTAGAGAATTAGCTTCTTTATCTGTGGCACGAGAGCTTTCACACGCTCAGACATGCACATGCTCCTTCACCTGTGGAGTTTCTGAGGAACTGAATCTTTAGAGGGAGAGAAGAGAAAATGCAAGCTGTTTTAGTTAGTGAGGTAGGCTCGTGTAGGGGCTGACTGACTGGTGTGTCACTGTAATTTGCTCCTCTGTGCACACTGAGGCAGTGCTGCTCTGCTACTGTGGAGCTCTGTGTCAAAGCTTGAGGTTGCACTGCTAATGAGGAGCAAGAGGAAGATTATTGCAATGCAAGAGATAATCAAAAGCATTCCTGGTCCTAAAGGAGAGAGTTGGATGCGTAGAGACTACCAAGACCTGTAACGAGGGGTGGATGGTCACAAGCACTGAAGTGAATTTCCATCGCGTGATCTTAGTTGGATCTTGTAACATTGATAATAGACATGAAATAAAGCAGGTATGATGTAAAATAGGTCTTTAATAAAGTGTGCGTGTGTGTGGGATCTACAAGTTTTACACTGCGCTTTCTACCTACATATAGCCATTTGTTAGCAAATCTGTTAGTGCTAGTAACGTAATATCCAGCTGGCCCGAACCACTATAAATATAGGAGGAATACTGCATGTTACATTCTGTATGCTAGTCTAGGTAGATCTGCGCATTTTAACACTCTCTTAATTACTGGTAGTGACAAGGATGAGGAAATATGCAAAATGACCAGTCCTCTCCTCACTGTGCTATTGTCTTACTGTGGCTGCTTGGTTTTCATTTAATATCGCCTTCATTTTTCAAGGGATCCATCCCCCTCGCTCTTTGGGGAGTGATGCTTTGATGCACGCCCCTTTTTCTTTCTGTTCATTCATTTACTTTAAGGGAAGAGCTGTGTAGATGTCCTTGATTGGGGGGGGGGGGGGGGGGCGGGGGGGGGGGGGGGGGGGGGGGGGGGGGGGGGGGGGGGGGGGGTG
>JAQMCW010000015.1:11130192-11151941 GCA_030068335.1 Chrysichthys cranchii | reverse complement strand
AAAAAGGCTTGTGTTTCATTTCTCCATCTTGATTTAATGATGTTCCCGTTAAAAACAAAAACAAAAAAAAAACATTCTCTGTGATCTGTTGGATAAGAAGACCACTCATGAGTGATCTTTGTTAATATCATTTACTATTTTGATCTCCTTTTCTGCTCAGTCCTTACGTTGAGGCACTAGAGACTGATATAAAGGCTGGGTACAAGGCCTGCTGTCTCTGTGTCCATCTATCCCTCTTTTGCTCCCACTGGTTCGGAGGGATGGGGATGGGGCTGCTTATTAAAATCACTCAAACCCTGCTGAGTTTAGACTAACCTCACATGCCATGGAGCTCTGCTCTGGGTTGCTTGAAATTTGAGATTGTGACCGTTCTAAAATTTGTAATATAGGCAATGGACCACTAACATTATTATTGTGTGGAAAAGGTTGTGAGATTATTAAGGGAAGTAACAGGCACGCTCATTCATTTATCTCAGAATTTGCTCCCTTCAGCTCCCTCATGGATGGCAACTTTATGGATACAAACTGTAAAAACAAGGCAAACGACAATCTTGGAAACGGTGTATTTAGTCCGATTAGATTTCCCTTCTCCGTGTGTGGCTGTTGTTTACAGTGTGTATGGGAGAACGCGGGGCGATTTAGCCATAATCTGAGCATCTCTGACGTCTTGGACGTCTGGCGCTTCTCACTACCTGTGGAGGACTCCTAGTGGCCCACTGTCAACACCTTCTGATATGATTTCTATTTTTATGATCGTCATGCTTGCAGTTATTATTTTTTAAATTCTTTTTTTGTATTACAAAGTGGTCTTTCTACAACTGTTTTGTACAACACCAACATCACAAGTGAAGTTCTGTCTATACATTCCAAGGAAAGGATGTCAGTATATGAAGCAGTCAAGTGGACCCAGTCGTCGAGTCGTCGAGTTTGTACGGACAGCCCACCTAAGTGCTCTATACTACTTAAAAAAACAAAAAAACAAGCAACAAAAAAAAAAACAATCAGAAAAAACAATTGCTGAAACTAGAGGCTTTCAGACAAAACAAGTGTGCACTCTGATGTGCATGTACATTTCCCACAGTGATCTTGGGTTACCTGGTGCGGCTTAATTCACTTACAACCCTGCAAAGGCAAAGTGTGTTTACTTTGTAAATAAGTTGCTAACAGCACTGGTGTTAAGGTTTTTCCTGTTGGTACATTTTCATATAACTAGTATTACACCCCCAACTTTATACCTCATACTATATCCATTATTACCCAATATGCTTAAAAAAAACAAAAAAAAAACCCTCGGGTCAGTTTCAGGGGTTTTTTTTGGTCAGGTTTTTTTTTTGGCTGAGACTGCACTTTGCCTTTGAGGAGCTGAGTCTGTTGAGATTAGCACTTCATTTTTTCAGCTACACTGGGTGTCCATTGTGAGTGTACAGTCTGCATATTTATGATTTGAATATGCTATATAGCCTCCAGAGCCTTTAAACTTTTTTTTTTTTTTTTTTTTAATTTCATGGCTGGAATTTGGTGCACACAGTCACATCAAATTTGACCTGTCTAAATGTCAAGTGACCTCTTCAAGGCACATTGACACCATGTTGGCATGTACAGTGTAAACATGTGCGTGCGTGTGTGTGTGTGTGTGTGTGTGTGCATGTATATATTATATATACACACACACATACAGATTGTGCTTTGGTTTAGACTGTGTACTCTGGTTACAGTAGCTGCTGAACTACACATATTAAAAATTGGCCAGTTTGGGCCTGATGTAGAGCTCAGCTAAAATGAGAGAAGGAAAAAAAAAAATTTCTACTGCAGTGGTGTACGTGCAGTCGAATCGTCCCATTTTCCCTCTGCAGTCTGTCCTTTATAATTTGTTAGTGCTTTTACAGTTGTTTGCTTTGTTATTGTGTGTTATTGTTTCATGAGCTTCTAAATTGAGCTCTGCTTTGGAGATGTACTTTATACCAATGGGAAATTCTCTCGCTCTCTCTTCTCTTCATTTTGGACTCAGTGGAAGTGTGATGTTTACATGTACAGATTTTTGAAACTCTGATTTTTTTTTTTTTTTTATTATTATTTGCTCATTATTTGTTTTGTTTGAAAGCAGTTTTTCTCCTTCCTGCTCTCACAGAATGCTCATTTGGACCTGATTTCTTGTTTATTGAGGGGAAATGGAAATGTGTCTGAGTAAGGTTCGTGTTCATTTCAGCAGTGCTCATAGAAGCGAGTCAGTCGTATTTTGCTTTGCTCTGATCCCGCTTTCAAACTGCTGACAACAGGAAGACAAAATGAAGGCTCGCTGTAAAACGATCCTCTGTTCTGACTGCACGCCAGTACACGGCAGTCCATTTCTTTGCAATTAAAAGCCATTTCCATGCCCTTCGATGGGTTCGCAACAAGTATTAAATTACAAAAACAGACTGAAAACCTCAGGTAAATGACTACTATTTATGTAATTGTAAGTCTTACTGGCAGCCCATTTCCCTCTTTAATATGGCATAAATTATATTAAATAATTCTTCTTCTTTTTATATTTATTGTGTTCTGTATAACAGTTGAGACCTTTTTCAGTACATGTGGCTTAATATTTTAATTCTTTGGAAAAGTGACAAATATATATGTGAAGATGAAAGATGGAAAAAAAATCAATTTGTTTGTTTAATTAAAAAAAAAAAACAGCATGGGTGACTCCTAACATATCACTTTGATTAAAGAAAACCAATGATTTAAAACAATGCTTTCTCCAGTGGGTTGTCACTGCTGAGGTTAAAACAAAACAAAAAAAAAACATGACATTGTGACTATTTTTTTTCCTCCCAAGCTGTTTGTCTGAAAGCTAAATATGCTAATAAAATTGTGTGCTATATATCCAGCTGCCCGTGAACGCTTGATTTGTTGGGCAACGCAGGCTGTAGAGCAGGGGTGGGCAATCTGAGCCATGGAGGGCCGGTGTAGGTGCAGGTTTTTGAGATGATCCTTCGGTCAACAATTAAAAGACACCTCCCACAGCTCTAAACTGCTTTATTATTGGCTGATTGAGAGGTTATCTCAAAAACCTGCACCCACACCGGCCCTCCATGGCTCGGATTGCCCACCCCTGCTGTAGAGGGAGCTGCTGTCGTCATGCAATCATACAACACTCTAGGGTCAAAGGGTAGGTTGATATAACAGCGCAAGCTCCCTATCTCATGAACTTAAGCCCCTGTAGGGTATTTTACAAATTCTATTTGTTTTCCCAATGTTTAACTAATTCCCATACACTGTTTTTCACAGTGATCATTACTGGGGCCCAGACTCAGTCTTAACATTGGCAATAGTCATAATTTAGGTTGTACTTAGTGATTGCAGGGCATGGCATCAGCATAACATGCAGTGGAACTTTTACCTAGATGTTAAAGAATGTTTGTTTGGTTTTTTTTGGTTTTTTCCCCCCAGAAACATCTCCTACATAAAAAGTGGGTTTGAAATGTATCATAAAGGGGTGGCACGGTGGTGTGGTGGTTAGCACTGTCGCCTCACAGCAAGAAGGTCCTGGGTTTGACCCCCGGGGTCAACCTGGGCGCCTTTCTGTGTGGAGTTTGCATGTTCTCCCCGTGTCTACCACAGTCCAAAGACATGCACAGAGGGGATTAGGCTAATTGGATACTCTAAATTGCCTGTAGGGGTGTGTGTGTGTGAGTGAATGGTTGTCTGTCTCAGTGGATTGGTGAACTGCCCAGGGTGTACCCTGCCTCTCGCCTGAGGTCAGCTGGGATTGGCTCCAGGACCCAGAAGCAGAACCTCTTTAGGAAGCTAGGGATCATTTCAAAATTTTTCTATAGCACTTAATTCAGGTTCATAAGTATCTAGACAGTGACACAACTTTTGTAATTTTGCCTGGCAATGGATTTGAAATGAAGCAGTCAAGATGTGATTGAGTTTGAATTCAACCATTTTTTAAAATCGGAATTTAACCAATATAGTGCTTGAACCATTTAGGAGATGCGGCCATTTTTCCAAATCAACATCTTTAATCTTTTTTTTAATTAAAAAGAAAGAATGAACTTGTGAACTCGGCAGCACCAAAAGTCCTGGAAGACCATGAAAGATAACTAAAGTGGATGATCATAGAATTCTTTCCTTGTTTGAGGAAAAACCCCTTCACACCATCTTGGCAAGATAAAAACACTCAAGGAGGAAGGTGAATTTCTGTCAAAGTCTACAATCAAGAGATGCCTTCATGTATGTTAATACAGAGGTTTGTCCTCAAGATACAAACCAGCGGTAACACTCAAGAACAGAATCGGTCTGTTTAAACAGATTAGACTTTGCTAGAATGCCTGCCCACTTTTGGAACAAGATTCTTTGGACAGATGAAACCAAGATTAATTTCTACCAGAATGATGGGAAGAGAAGAATATGGATAAGGAAAGGAAGGGCTCATGATCCAAAGCATACCATGTCATCTGTCAAACATGGTGGACACGGGCATGTGTGGCTGCAAATGGAACTGAGTCACTGGTGTTTACTGATGTGACTGCAGATAGAAGTAGCAGGATGAATTCTGAAGTGCATACAGCTATACTTTCTGCTCAGATTCAGTCAAATGCTACAAAACTGACAGGATGACAGTTCACAGTACAAATGGATAATGATTCAAAGCATACTGTGAAAGTGACCTAAGAGCTTCTTAAGGTAAAGAAATGGAATGTTCTTAAACGGACAAGTCAGTCAATCCAATTGAGCATGCTTTCCACTCACTGAAGACAAAACTTAAGGCAGAGAAACCCACAAACAAGTAACAAATGAAGATGGCTGCAGTAATGGCTAGGCAAAGCATCTCAAGTAAGTCAACTTGGCATTTGGCGAAGTTCATGAGGTCCAGACTTCAGGCATCCAGGTATCAAAATATCATGTCTTGAATTAAACCTAAAAGTCTGCACTTCACTCATATCTTGAATGCTTCATTTCCAATCCAGTGTGGGGGCATAGAAAGGCAAAATTCTAAATATTGTCACCACTCAAATACTTATGGACTTATGACTGTATAAAATGAGCATGGTCTGAAATGTTTGAAGATAAATATTACATTTTTAAGACAAAACTGTTTTACACACACACACACACACACACACACACACTGTTAGATAGATAGATTAGATGAAGATGGATATCGATGTATTTATAGTGATATGGGTTTACAATAATTAGGTTGCAAATGTCTTAGGAGAGCTTTTCCACTTTTCCCATCATGACATATTAGTGTGCAACACTTTTGTAATGAAAAACCTTTTTGTGGCCCACCAAAATGTATTAACCTGTCTGATATTAAAATGCACAGATAGGATGTAAATATATCTTCAACTACTTATAGATTACAACTTGTTCTTTACCTTTTCTTGCCTTGGTCTACTGCTTTTTCTCTGTGTTCAATACTTTGTCCCCTCTGCCATTCCATTGTATTAAACATAACATCATTTATGGGCTTTAAAGTTCTGATTTCTTACATGTCTGGAGTTCCTGGGTTACTACCAATGTCGGCAAAAAAAAAAAAAAAAAGATGTTGACGCGTTCAATAATTATTTCCCCTGCTGTATATTAGACCATCAGATGCAACTTTGGCACCACAATGCTGTTTTAGCCATGGAATGATGCACCATCCCCCCCACCTGTGAACACACACCAGTGGGCAATATAGAATAGCCAATCCACCTAATGTGCATGTCTTTGGACTGTGGGAGGAAACTGGAGCACCTGGAGGAAACCCATGCAGGCATGGATAGAACATGCAATCTCTCTCTCTCTCTCATTATTTATATATATATATATATATATATATATCTGAGAGAGAGAGAGAGAATGTATCTATGCATGTGTGAGTGGATGGATGGATGGATGGATGTAGGTCTTTTAGGGTTTTTGCGTTAAGAATCATTAAGAAGGAAACACTGATATCCTCTGAGCTAAAGTGAAATCACTACAAACCCATATACTGTAACTAACCAGTGGAATAGCCCAGTCATGGACTCCACTAACTGCAGAAGAAGAAAACAGACACGTAATATCCACTCGTGCATCTGCAGATTTATTCACCACAAGAGCCTTTATGACCCACCCATCCCTCCAAAACATCCTCAAAAACAAGGGAAATCAGCAAGCATGACCTCGGTGTTACGCCTTCAGCCGGCAGTGGAGCACACAGAAAGGCACGGACACGCGCGCGCTGCCCTCTCAGTAAACCCACCGGATGCAGCGCCCTCTCCTCATCATCCTCATCATCCTCCTCATCCTCATCGCCAGCGGCGGGAGTGATGATACGGGTGAAAGGCGATCTATCTCTCCCATCGCGCAGGATGGTCTATGGGGCTAGTAGACTCAGCTCTTGTCTCCTGATCTCTGCGTCTCGTGCAGCTCTTGTGCGGCGCTATGTTTCCGCGTTCCCAAAGCGCGCTGCTGATCCATCCCTACACCAAACCGGTTTCACCTGACTCTCCGCTCCTCGAGCTCGCCTAGTGCTGACACTCGCACTACAAAAAAAACAAACCAAAAAAAAAAAAAAAAAACCAACCCGAGGGCGAGGGACGCCTTACTGAGCTGTAACGAGCCTGGATGAAGGAGAAGCACGCGCGGGATCGGTGATCGCACGCGCGTCGGGCTGCGGTTTATTGTGCTCGCTGGAGCGTTCTGTTCGCGTGCGCCGTCGGGACCAGGGTGGAGGGGGTGGGGGGAGCGGATAGGAAGGAAAGCCTGCGGGGGGGATGGAGGATTGCTGCCGCGCGTGCATGCCGTGTCTAAACCGCTTGTGGAACTGGATATGGCCTGAGCTGAGCTACCCGAGCGTCACTCCGGCCGCCGAAATCCGCACGGTGTCGGGGGAGCTCCGCGTGCCGCAGCCCAAGAGGCGGCCTGCGCAGCTTTACGCCGCCCTGTACGACTTCGAGGCGCGCAGCGAGGAGGAGCTGTCGGTCAAAGAGGGGGACAAGCTGTCGGTCATCGAAAAGCGAGGGGAGTATGTGCTGGCCAAGAAACTGACGGGAAGCCTCGAGTCCGGCCTGGTGCCGGCCAACTATGTCGCCATGCTGCAGGACGAATTTGCTAAATACAAGTAAGTGAGTGACATACAGCAGGATGCAGGCTGGTGCTCTGTGCTTCCCCTAGTGCTCAGACTGAAGCTGGGAAAGATACACACTGAAATGGGTCTTCTGCAAAATGTACATACTAACAACAACAGTAATAATAATAATAATCTATCTATCTATCTATCTATCTATCTATCTATCATACTGTGTTTTTATGCCTTTATATTTGGCCAATCAGGGTTCACTTGCTCTAAAAGCAGTGATTGGTTGTAGCCCAGCTTTTCCTCACAAGGAGCTCTATTAGGTCCTGATCAAACTGAACTCCATTCATGAGAGCTGGTGCAAAAGACACCAACAAACAACCAAAAACTACCTGAATTCAGCTTCTATTGCGCGCCTACAGCCCAGTCCTTCCTGTAATTTGACCAGTCACCCCATAAAAGGAGCGGGCATTGTTTGCTTTATCTTCAGCAGAACAATACAGCGGAGAGGTAACTGGCTGGCTGATATGACAAACACACACTTGAAACCTGTTACAATTACACTGAAACCATGCAACGTCATCAGACACCACACACACACACACACACACACACACACACACACACACAAAACAAGCCAGTGCACATGTGACCTCACCCATGCTTGTTCTGGTGCCATGGTTCCCAGGCTTTGTTTGTCCTGAAAACTGTGCAGGTCCAAGCAAAGTGAAATTCCCTTGTACCAAAGAGCCATAGGAAAGTATGACAGATAAGATACAGGCCTACCTACTAGATTAAGATATGAGAAGAAGTAGAAGAAGAAGAAGAAAAAGAAGCACAATATATTTTGCTTAGGCATCAGGAGATTACTGTGATTACATAAAGTAATATATACATATATAAATACTAATAGAAAATCATGTGTAAAATTAATACGCATATCAGAATTGTCATTCATCTAATTTAAATTTGTGATTTATGTTTGTGTGTGTCAGATGGTACTATGGGAACATAAACAGACAGAAAGCTGAGAAGCTGCTTCTGGCTCCCCAAAATAAAACAGGATCTTTCCTTGTTCGAATCAGTGAAAGTCACAGTGATGAATACACCATCTCAGGTGAGACAGCAGTAATATTTATCTTCTACCCATCTCTGACCACTGCCTTGCATGCTCTCACTTGCTTTATTGAATGATGATGCTATGCCATCTTCTTCTTCCAGTTCCCACTTTTTCTTATGAACAATAGCCCAGTTGTTACCTCTGCAGTTGTCTCAGAGTTTCCCATATCACCCACCCACCAATGCATTATTTTTCCCTATGCATTTTCTTACACATTATTGGTCAGCTTGCAACTCTTACTTACTGAGTCAGCAGTTCTGTTTCCATGTTGGAGGGCAGCAGAGTATGTGCTACATTTATCTTCACCATCCTCACAGCAAAATGCTTTACACTGGAGAAAAAAATGTAGGAGATCTCTTTAAAGAAATGTTGAATAATTCTATTATTGCTTGAAAAGGTTCATGGAACTTGTTTTAGTTTTAAGAGAATCAACCGAATCAACTGAACTCTCTATTGTGATCTGCTATATAGTGAGATTTTGAATCACAGGTGCAAAATCTCTTCATGTCATGTAATAGCGCTTTAATTCTCACAGTGGTGTGGTGTTGTAACGTAAACAGTCCTGCAGAAATCATCTAGAATTCACCTGAGATATTTTATTACTTTTTTCACAGCCAGGAACGAAACCACTGTCTTCCATTTCCGCATCCATCGTTCTTCAGTCGGTGCTTACTTCGTGTCTGATAAGATCTCTTTTGCCACTTTGGATGAGCTTATCAGATACTATCAGAACAACCCCAGGAGCCTGGGATGCCCCCTGGACCAGCCGTGCGTACAGCAGGTAAGATATTCCCATTATTAATCACAGAGCAAAATTGCTTAGTTATTGCAGCAAATATTCACACTTAGAAAGAAAGGTTCAATCTTGTATTTTTGGAGAAACCTGTAAAGTTTCTTTATAGAACAGAGGGTTTCTGTTTAACAACAAGTACCAAGTAGAACATTGTGAAGCTGAAAACATCAGCTATTCAAAAAGCCTCCAAGGAACCCAGTTTTTTTGTGTAAATGATGATCTTTATCTAATGAATAAACCTTTTAAAACATAAATGCATATATTTATACCAGTGATGCTCAAGTCAACCCTAAAAACAAAATCTTATATCCTTCACACGCTATTCCTTTTCTTGGCGTTGGTCTCGACCAATGTGATGTGACTACACTCTTCTCCTTCCTGAGAAGAACCAGAGACAAACACTGAGGCCATGGACGAGGAGCTCAAAAGAGACACACTCACTCACTCACTCACTTATCTATTCACTCCTGTAAAAGGCTCATCATATCGGGCTTTTCTTTGTAATCAAGTGTTTTCATGTACCACATTGCGCTCCTACATTTCAATCAAACTTACAGTAGTATTTCAGTACAGTAGGATAGCCTAGTGGTCAGGGCATTGGCCCTTCAGTTGGAAGGTTGTGGGTTCAAGGCCCAGGACCAACAAGGTACCCTGAGCAAGGTACCATCCCCAAACACTGCTCCCTGGGCGCTGCGCTGTTCGCTTGCCCCCTGCTTCACTTGCTGAATGGGTCGAATGCAGAGCAGAAATTTCACTGTGTCACGCTATGCTGTACTGTGTTGTGTTTCACGTGTGATTATCACTGGTATACATTACTTATTACTTTTTATCATTAGCTGAAATGAGTACCTCGACGAGCCAGTGAAGCATTTTCTGACTGAATATCATTTCATAAGATTTTTTTTTTCGTCAGAAGTCTTTTCAAATGCTTTAGACCTGTTAGAAGTATAAACTGGCTCTTGATTGTTATCGCATAGAATGTCCTTAATCATAATGGACAGTTTGTTTGCTCGTTTGCTTTGTTTGCTTTTGGCATCATATGTTTGTTTTGGTTTTTTTTTCACTTCTATTCAAATCAAATTCGCGAGTCCTAAAGTTTGGAGTTATCGTTTGAATTAGCTGAAATGTGTCAAGTTCTCAATTTCCCATATATTTTTATTTATTTATTGATGATACATGTACACAGAAGCAGGAAAACATTCACTGCATATTCACATGAATGAATTGGGAATGGAAATTGTTGTATCAGGTTTAATTCCACACCTTAAAACAAGTCCTTGTGAAACTGTGGCTTCTTTCTCACAGTTAGATGGCTGTTTGAAATTACAGTTTTATTTCCCCAGTGAAGAAAAGCTCTTTTTTGTAAATGTGTGTTCCATAAAATTGTCTTCATATATTCACAAGTTTCATAAACATCCACAATTCTGTGTTACTGAGGTCATTTTGTAGATCTCATAGGTAAGAGAGAAGTAAGATGATCTCCAATTGCATAATGTGTGTGTGTGTGTGTGTGTGTGTGTGTGTGTGTGTGTGTGTGGTGTGTGTGTGTGTAGAGGGAGCTCTTTGACATGGAGCCATGGGAGAGGCCAAGAGAAGAGTTTAAGCTGATCAAGAAACTGGGGGAAGGGCATTTCGGAGAGGTATGGGAAGCCGTTTGGACTACGAAGAGCCAGAAAGTGGCCATTAAAATGTTGAAACAAGGTGAGCTCTTTTTTTTTAATTTTTTTTATTTTGCTCACCAAGCCATTCTAAACTTACTCACAATTGTTCTTCCAGTCAACTTGACTTTTATGTCCATTGTTCAATCAGTGTGAAACCACATCAAACATCACATGCTGCAGTGTACCGAATTACATTAGCATTTATTACTTGGGCAGGTGCCTACAAGTGATGTGGGGGAAAAAAAACAAAAAACAGGTACAGTGATATCCACAATGGTAGAACGCTGGTGTTGACCACTCATTCATTCATTCATTCATTCATTCGATTGGTTTTTTTTTTCATTAGCTGCTTTATCCTGGTTAGAGTTGTGTTGGATCTGAAGCCTGTGATAGACATGACAGGAATAAACCCTGGACGGGATGACAGCGCCAACACTTATTCACATATTCATTCACACCTAGGCAAATTTGACTTGACAGTTTATCTACTGGTATGTTTTGGGGTGAAGGCTTGAAGGCAGGTTAGGCAAAGGTAGTTCTTGGTCCTGGAGTAATAACATGTAATAACGTTTTTTGTCAAAAACATCCATGTCACTGCATACACACGCTTGTGTCATTACTATGACAAGCATGTAGCTTACACATTTTCTTGTATATTTACTGTATATCAGGCTTTCATTTCAGCCAGGCCCTGTGTGGATGAGGTTGAAGATCCCTGCTTTAGCGAACACTGCCCCGATAGCACGGATATACAGTAAATATACAAGAAATGTGTAAGCTACATGCTTGTCATAGTAATCAGACGTACTTGGACTTGTCTAAGTCTTGGCCATTGGTTTTGCAAAACATGGTCTTGGTCTTAACTTTATAAAAGTAACGTTGTTGTGTTGTCCTTTCTTTTTCACACTGCACAAAGTTTGAAAGAATGAATTCCTTCTTGTAGAAAATTAATGGAGGAACGCATGAATGAAGCCAACTAGTTGAAGTAAAGGGTGGCACGGTGGTGCAATAGTTAGTTTTTTCCCGATGCCTGCATGGGTTTCTTCCAGGTGCACCGGTTTCCTCCTACAGCCAAAAGACATGCAGATTAGGTTAACTGACTACTCTAAATTGCCTATGTGGGTGAATGTGAGTGTGAATGGCTTTTGGTTGTTCATCCCTGTGTTAGCTCTACAATAGGTTGGCGACCTGCCCCGGGTGAACCTGACAGTTCAAGGAAAGGTTTGGCCTTAAAAAGACTTTGATGGTTCTTGATATTAACCTTGACTCTGTCTCACTTTCATTTGGACTCAATCTAGTCCTAGTCCTTGGCCAGTCCTGATCATGAACTTGACTTGAACTTGAGCCCTACCACTAAGCAGCCTTTGTTGGGTCCTTGAGCTATTGTAAGCCTTCAACTGAATGACACCTTGAATCAATGCACTGGCCAAATAAATACAAGGTAGAATCAAAATGTAAAGGCAGTTTTTAAATCACGTGATAACCTGGAGAGCAAAAAACCAAAGCATGGAGTGGAGACATCTGTCTTCTCTAATGAAGAAGAAATTCAAAAGTCAACCCGCCCCCAAGAAAATCATGTTAACATCCTTTTGGGACATAAAAGGGTCTATTCTGACACATTTCCAAGCACATGGGCAAACAGTGACCAGTGCAAATTACTGTGCATTGCTGTGAAATACTTAAACTTGTAATTTGCAGCAAAAGAAGAGGAATGCTGTCAAAAACAGTCTTGTTGCACCATGACAATGCAGGTCCTTATACAGCAGCAGTGACAGTAGAGACGGTGCAACAGCTTGGGTTTGAACGTCTTCCACATCCTCTTTATAACCCTCTTTATATCTGGTGCCGAGTTATTAGCACATCTTCAATCCACTAAAGGAGGTGTTCTGCAGTCGCAGATTCGCCCTAATGATCAAGTAAAGGAAGCGGTGCTCACCTGGCTTTAGAACCAGCTGAAAACCTTTTTCTCTGTGGGAATACAGAAGCTAGTTGAACGATATACCAACTGTGTCATCTTACATGGGAACTGCGTGGAAAAGTGATGTGTTCGATTTCTCAGAGTTACATTTAATAAAGCCATTAACTGTATTTTGACTTTACTTTTTGATTCTCCCTTTTATAAATATAGATATGCAAGCAAGTGTGCCTACAATCTAAGCCATCGAGTCAGATTTAAGAACTTCTAGTCCGCTGCAATTTGGACACAGTCTAAAAATGTGATTTGCTAGTTAAACCAGACTTACCCTGCTGTCTGACTAAAGCTGTTGTCATTTAATGACTTCAGTCTAATGCACAAAGTGTTGGTGTGGCTGGGGACTTTCGTTCCAACCAAACCGGAGTCACAGTTGCCAATTAGGTATGTCAGCTATTTGTCATGGAATGAAAACATGCAGCTACACTGGTTCTTTGTGGACAAGACTGAAGACTCCTGGTGGACAATGTGTCGGAGAAGAGAGCTGGCCATCCATGTGCTTTATATGGTCATCGTGATAGCACTTTAGATGAGGAACTGAGAAAAGTAGTTGTCATAATAAGTCACACTTCCTGTATTATCACACCGTCTTTCTCTTGGACACACACACACATCCCCTTTACACATACACCTGTGTAGGCACAGAGAGGAAGTTTTTTTTTTTTATAGATGACTGGCAGTTTGCCACATTGTGCCTTTTTCCTTCCTTGTTCATCACTGATTTCAGCTCCCAGGCCCCACATGCTTATTAATGTAAACAACAGTTACTTGTGTCATCATTTTTTTTCTTCAAAACATTAGAGTAACAGTGTGAAGTTCATCTGATTGCATGAGAAACACCTTGTTTGAAACATTACTGGAAGCTGTTTTGCTGTAGTCATTAGTTTGCATTCTACGTGGGAGAATTTAGCCACCATAGTTACAGAACCTGGGAATTTCTACATTCTTGTTTGTTTGTTGTGTTCCTTAGTTTCCATGGTATAGATTTTACCTTGCTCAAGATGTTATCATGGCATGCTTGTGCAGAAAGACCAGGGCTTTCCAAAAAAGAATGCAAGCTCAGATTCAGCAAAGTCAGTGGTTACATAGTGACATCGTTTCAGTTTGAGATCTCTTCCTCCAATTATTACACCATATAGAACTTTTTAAATACATAGTCCCACCATTTTGTGGCCCACAGACAGCATAAGATTTCATGTACCTTTACAGGTTATGCACTTTGTTTAGTTTCTTTTAGCTCTTTTCTGCACACACTGATGATTCGGTGTTTCACATGAGGTCAGTTACGTATGGTCGCTTGAAATTTACCAAACATGGATTGCCACACCTTTCATTTTCATAGTCCGTAGTTCATATTCAGTTGCCCTTTTATCTTTATTCAAAACATCTATTGTAAAAACAAAGTACTCACCACTGAAAGGATGTCTGGTATGCAGCCCTTATGATGTTTAGAAGGATATCTGCTGCTGCACCTACAGGGTCACAAAATGTAGATCTGTTACAACATGTAATCACACAAAAAATCAGCTCACAGTTATAGATAGCATAGGCCACAGCTCTGTATCCAGCCCATACCAGCATAGACATCTGAATACCACAAGTCAGCCATATTAACTGGGAAAAAAAGTATCTGAGCCAGGTTTTCCTCAAAACAACTTAATGACAAAAACATCATCATAGACTATATGGCCAAAGGTTTGTTGACACCTGATCATCACACCAAAATGTGAGCCTTTCCCAAAATGTGGCCTCAAAGTTAGAAGCACGCAGCTTGCTTAGAATGTCTTTCTATATTAGGTCCATAAACGCAGGGTTTGCCAAGGTTGGAGTAAAAGAATGGGAATGACCTACAGGAAGTACTGAACATGTTTGGGAAAGCTGAGCTGGAAAGCTGACTGTGCCCCAGGCCTCCTCACTCAACATCAGTGTCCTACAGGGGTAGCTCAGTGGTTAAGATATTGGACTACTGATCGGAAGGTCGTGAGTTCTGATCCGAGCACCGCCAAGCTGCCACTGTTGGGCCCTTGAGCCAAGGCCCTTAACCCTCAACTGCTCAGTTGTATAAAAACGAGATAGATGTAATTCACTCTGGATAAGGGCGTCTCCCAAATGACACTAATGTAATGTAATGTACCTCACAACTGGCGAATCCCCACATCCACATTACAAAATCTAATGGAATGCCTCCCCTGTAGACAAGAGGTTATTTTAACAGCAAAGGAGGGAACTACATCTGGATGCTCAGAAAGCATGCATGGGTGCGTCAGTCAGGGGTCAACAAACTTTTCGCCATGTAGAATAGGCAGAAACTGCTAAAGATTGAATGTTTTGTGGAAATTTACTCTTGCTCCCATCTAAACAATGGATTTATTCAGTCTCTTATTAAGGGGGCATGTTACGGCAAGTAAATGATTACACTCAGAAATAATATAGTGCAAATTATCATGTGATGATCTTTAGACATACATTTTACATAATGCAGTTTCTTCCAAAATAAATAAATGAATAATTAAAAGAGTAATCTAATCAGGCTGAGTAGATTGAATAATCCAGGCATAAAAGTTGATCCACTGACCCTCAGTGTCGTAACCTTGCTCCCTGATTATAGTTAAAGTGTCAGTTGACCGGACCTTACTGGAAAATGAATCTATGTGTCCTATTGTAAAGAATTGTAAGGCAGATTGTTTTAGCTGCTGTGCAAACATTTGTCTTTCTCTCTCCTGCCTGTAGAGGACACCAAACTGGATGAATTTGTGAAGGAGGTCCATGCACTGAAAAACCTGCACCACCCAAAGCTCATTCAGCTGCTGGCTCTGTGTACACGGGGAGAACCGGTCTACATCGTCACTGAGCTCATGGTCAAAGGCAGCCTCAAGTCCTACCTTACCAGTGAGTGATCCTGGGAAAACTCTTCTCTGTTTTAAGAGAAATGTGCATTTGCAAGTAACATATAACATTGTGATTACACCAACTGAAAGAATATTATATTCTCATTTGCTTTGAAACCAAAGTGTGAATGTGGTCTTAAATTACACCTGTATATTTATATATTCTCAACTTAAACATCACAGTTTGCCTTTTGCTCCTTGAAACAAATTGAGCTTTGCCCTTTTACTCTACCGCTTTGACTTTATGAAATGTAGTATCACAGAAAGGTAGAATATACTCCATATACGCTTTACTGCAGTATAACCCAAAGCCAAATTGAATATTAGGCATATACTAATTACAATATACGCTTTTTTTAAAACAACTTACAACTTTAGGACCCTTTTTGTTTTACTGTAGAAAATATTCCATGTTGTGAGGTGCAATTATAGTACATAATAACATTACCAGTGAAAAAAGCTATACAGTAAACACCCATAGTTTCACTCATCGTATCTGTAATAGACTTACCTTCCTGTATGGTTCTTTAGACAGCTTAATCTGGAGATTGTTATTCAAATCATACTTCTGTTAATTAGGTCAAAGTAATCATAAACTCATGCATACTGCTGTATCTTGACTGTATCAGATGTTTATTACAGTATGCAGTAGTTATAAAGTCCGTATCATATAAGGCGAGTTGTTTCCCGGCAGCCATTGTCTGTCATTTCCTGGAGAGAATGCCATAGGCATTTATTGAATAACAAATTTCCCACAAAAGTATGCGACAAAAAGAACAGAGCTTCTGCAGTTTACAGCTCTGCTCTGCTACACGATTACTTCATGAATTTGAACATTAATTCCAAATGATAATGTTGTTTTGTATTTATCATCATCTGGAATGGAGCAGGGCCAAAAACTTGACATTTGCCTGGACTGTGGGATTAACAAAATAATTGAATTGTGACTTCTTTGGCAGATTCAGACTAACATCTGTTATTCTTGTAGCTACACGCTTTTTTTTAAAGATAGTTTCACTGTAATTAATGTATGATTCGCAGTAGTTACTGAATAATATGCTTTGAGATAAATGAATGAATAATAAATTGGGAATTTAATGGAAAAAGCCAAGACACCATTAAATTACATTAATTTACATCATCCACATTAAGTGTGTGGAGAAAACGCTGCCAGGATTGGGAGGAAAAAGAGAGAAATCATGTTTCCTCTGACAGTCCTGTAGATATATCGGTGTCCTCCCGAAATAATCTACAGGTGACTGGAGGTTTGATCAGGAGCATAATGAAAAGGATATATTGGGTGTTTAGAGCAGCAATACAGATATACAGATTTCCCTTCACTGGAACTTATGGGCCCAAACCTGTTCAAGCATGACAGTGCTCCTGTGCACAAAACGAGGTCCATTAAGGCAGGGTTAGTCAAAATACAGTACGTAAGAGCTTCAGTGGCCTGTACAGTGACCTAAGCTCAACCTAACTGAACAAACTGGACCTCAAGCCTTCTAGCCTGAGAGCAGACCCTTCCTTCACTTATGCTCTTGGGGCTGAATGGAGCACAGACCTCTCCAGACATATTGCAAATTGTAGTAGAAATTTAGTAGAACATGAAGGGTGAGCAACTCAATATTAATGCCTATGGTTTTGAAATGGGATGTTTTGATGTATTTTTGTGTGCTAAACCTAGGGCTGTCAAGCGATTAAAAAAATCGAATTAATTACATGCTTTGTGAACAAACAATGGATAATCAGCATTATAGACTTCATAGTTAATCGGCGTTTTCTAAACGTAGATGTTCCATTCACTGGGCAAAGTAGGGTGCTCTCGATGACCTCATTCATTAAGGGCATGCTCACATTAGGTGATCCATACCACTTGACCAGTGTGGACGGGAGCAAATCAGTTGGGTTCATGCATAGTGTGCTCACTGACCGCACCCTGGCTCCGAACTCAAACACTATCATGTGCAAGTTTTAATTCATTGGAGAATATTAGGGTTAATAATGGGTCTGGCTCTCAGCTTATTGACTGTAATCGGCGAATAAAGCTGCAGATTCCTCCTGCAGCTGCTTCCATAAAAATCTTCGTATGTATGAAATGTGATTTACTGAAAATCGCTGGGTTTCATAACTAATAAATCTGTATGGCAAATAAGAGAAGCGTGTGTCACCATGACCAAAATAATCCACAAAGTTAAACCTATGGCATGAGATCACAGGCCCTTATTTGAAAGAACTGATATGAAGCTAAACTGAGCAAAAACGGTGCCAACGAGAGCGCAGAAAATACGCCGCGCATTTGAAAGGCAGCACACCAAAAATGAGTGGGCACACTTCTCAGTGCGGTTCCCGCTAGTCTCATACCCGTACAGAGCCACTGTGGCCAGAACAGTATTGGGTCAAAGGGCAGCATGGAATGCAGAGTTATTTTTTTAACACGTTATTTTTCTCGGATTAAGTAATCCAAAGTAGCAGGTTATTTTTAGAGGCCTAGATAAAACATATGCAAAGTTGATAACACTCACAAAAAAGCTGGTCCACACAGCTACTTATTCCAAATGAGCAGAGTAGCGCATTCTGTACCTTTCGCTCTTTGCATTAATGGATCTGAGGCGTTCCTACCTTAGGGTGCAAAATGCAAGGTGTGTGTATTCAAATTGATTAATTTTGTGTCCACACACAAGAGGTGATTTCCTCAGTCTGAAAGTCACTTTTGACCAAAGGGCAAGTGTTAATAATGAGAAAGTTTATCGAAATTATGTGTCAGTGCCCAAAACGATCAAAAGTTTCTCAAAAAAACCAAAACAAAACTAATTCTCTTTACAACAGGCCAGATATATCCATATTTATGTCCATGTAACCAGACCCAAGGTTACTGAAAAAATTTGCACACAATTTCATTTGCATATTTTTTTCCATTCAGGCCTGAGGGTTATTATACCAATTCCCTTCGTAAAATGATTCTTTGAAAAGCTCCCACAATACTCCAATTAACTACACACAGAAATTAACGCCTAATTTGCCTCAGGGCCTGGAGATATATTGTTTTCACAGTCTATCAATATTAGCAATTTAACTGTAATATCTAATATATCTTGTATATGTATGCATAAATTTACTTATTGTATGTGATTGTTATAACCTATTGCTGTTTGAGAAAGCATTAATCAATTCGTGTGAAATGATGATGTAATGAAACCTAAATCAATTCTCATTCTTAAAGCTGTGCTTTGCCTTGTGCTGTGCTTGAGTAAGTTGGGAGAGCTGTTGGAGGATCAAAGTAAACAAACCTGTCCCATTACTTATGGAGGGTATATGAGTAAAGAACAAAATATGTTCATATTGTGTAATACTATTTAGAGCAACAGTAAGCCATTGGGGACATAGCCTCTTTTACAGCTATCGACATTATTCACAGTAAATAGTTGACATACAGTACATATCTGTGAATGGTGTTTAAAAAATTAAAAATAGGTAAAACCAGATTTCATTTTTAGTTTTACTGAAACCCCTTAGAGTCTGAAACACTTTGTAAACATTGTCACAAAATTGCCAAGATGATATAAAATATCTCATGTTCAGCATCATTGAATGCCTTTTTTTTTTATTTGATGCACATAACGTGTGAATCAGTTAAAGTTTACTTCTGTTATTTTGGCTACTTCCGTGAATGTGAAACTAAGTGGCATTTGTCAGCATTCAGTTCATGTGAACTCATGTTCACTGTAGATTGTCTATCAATTTGGATATCCTCAAAGCATGAATAAGCGTACAAATATGCATGTGGTATGCCCTGTGACAGACTGGTGTCCCATCCGGGGTGTGTCCCTGCCTTGTGCCCACATTGCAACTGTGACCAGGATAAATCACTTGCAAAATATGAATGAATGAATAGTTTCCTTTTTTTAGGATTCTAGGAATCATAGATTTTTTTTATATTAAATCTGTAGTTATGACATCCTGAACTTGAATGAACATCAAAACATGTCCTTACTAAACCAACAACAAAGTAACTGAGGGGTACATATTGATATTATCATGAACTTTGAACTGAATTTTATACCGCACACTGATAAGATAAGTCACTAACATGGTGGCTTAGGAACAGCACCACAGTCCTTCCCATGCAAAGACGTTGACTCATGGGTTTTTATTGTCTTTTTATTGTCTACCATTTGAACAACCTAAAATAGAGAGGCTTCACTTTGTAGACAACGCTTAGAAACAAACATTCAAAAAAAAGTTGAAAAAAGTTATTTTTACACTGTGGTCATAGGTATGTGGACACCTGACTATCACACCTATAGGTGCCCGTTCGATGGAAAACCATGGCAGTAATACAAAGTTGTTAAATAATAAATAAAAAATTTAGAATGAATTTTACTCATTAATAGTGCTGATGGAATTACAGCAATTTTATATGTAGTCCCCCTATACTTTTAACAGGCCAAAAAGACAAACTAATTGTGCTCATATTCAATTTTTTTTTATTTTGACGCCAATATACTACGGTATACAGCTAAAATAACAACTTTGACCATGTACATATATTTATGAACCTGTCTGTATATATGTATTAAATACAGTACATAAGACAAGGTCTCTTGACTAAACAAGAATTATTTCTTTGTCTCTCTCTCTCTCTCTCTCCCCCTCCCTCTATACTGTAGCCCCAGAGGGACAGGTTTTGACTTCAGCTCATCTGATCTACATGGCTGGACAGGTTGCAGAAGGGATGGCCTATTTAGAGGACCGGCATATTGTCCACCGAGATCTGGCTGCTCGAAACATCCTGGTGGGAAGTGACCTAGAGTGTAAAGTGGCTGATTTTGGCTTGGCTCGTATTATAAAGGTAAAACATATAACAAAACATACCTTCCAATATACAGGAGATATTAATCTGGAGCACTTCCACGCGTCATGCCATAGGACTTGTGTGGATCCTGAAAAGTAGTTTAGATTTAGACATTTAGACTAAACATTTGACGTATACACAAAGAACAGTTTGGAATGTTCACATGTAGCATGTTCAGATCTCATGACCAGAGCTAGAGCTAGAGCTCTCACTGACATAACAAGCCAAACATACTTTCAAATCAACACAAACGTGGTTGAAGGAAACTGTCATCAGTAATTGGAACGAGAATCTCAGGTTCTGGATTTTAACTGTACTGAAAAAGTTGCGGTCTGAATCGAAGAGGGAAGTGGACGTGCACAAAGCTAAGAATTTAAAGCAGCTTTAAATGGAAGAGTGAATCTTCACCCTCAAGTGTCTCCAACCTTGGTAGACGTTATAGGAAGAGTCTCAGTGTTATTATTTTTCTTTCTAGAGCAGATATCACAAAATATTCGAAGAGGATCACTAATTTTGAAACTAGTATTTTGTGGAAGGAAAATGCACTACTCATGAAACTAAAAAGAAAGACTATACAATACGCCCACATGTCTGAGCTCATAAGTTCCTTAGTCCATATTGTAAGTTCACGATTACAAGCCACACTCCTGGAGTCCATTCTGGCTTGGTTTTCCGGAGCACCCTGTGGCATAGACATGGCATTTATGGACTTCAACTCACAGAATCCATCATAAATTCTCTCCTGTTCAATGCACACACCTGTTCCTCATTTCATGCTCCACAGCTCACAGTATTTGAGGACTCCGCAGACACAGACAGTTTGTGAGGTATTGTTTAGTGCCCAAGTGTCTAATTTTATCAAGCCTTTGATCTCCACTGATGTTATTCAGAATTTTTGGATCTTGCATTGTTTCCTGGGTTTTTTTCCTGTATTGTGGATTTTGCCAAGTTTGAGTTGTTTGTTGATCGCTTCACTACTGCCTGTTTCTTGACAATGATTTCCCTCACATTTTGGATTTGGCTGTGCCTCTCTGATGAACTGTTTTACTTCTTCGGGAACACCCCTGTCTATGCAATGCCTTGGATATTACCAAGCTCTTGAAGTGGTCTGATCCTTTAAGTACGAGGCCCCCCAGAATTGTTTGAGAGGGGTTGAAACCCGTGTGATTGTTACAGAGTCTGGCAGGGTGGCCTCAAATGTCATGATCATATCCATGCCAGATATATATGAATATATGAGTGTGCACCATTGGCAGATAAAGGAAGTGGCTGACATGAAGAAATCCTATCAGGAGCTTGAAAAAGCAGGCCTGAAGAACAGCACAGAGCCTCTGATCATGGCACCTCAAGATCAGGCCCTAATCACCAGATCTGTAGAGGTAGGGGTCTACCATACTAGGCAGAACCCAAGGTGCAGGCTGTGCATA
>JAQMCW010000015.1:11027113-11039125 GCA_030068335.1 Chrysichthys cranchii | reverse complement strand
GAAGTAACGGGAAGCTCAAGAGAGCCATGATATTATGTTCTTTACAAGTGTATGTAAACTTTTGACCACAACTGTATTTTAAGGCTTTATAAACCCTTCCCACTCTCTTATTAACCTTTCCCACACTCTCATAAACACTTCCTATGCTCTTAAATCTACGTCATTTTAACAACATATTCAACCAACAACCAATTCTATATGGTTACTACATGCCGGTGAGTTGACTTCCTGTTTATAGCCGTCCTAGCCGATCCTAGCGTTCCCTCGCCGTCACCTGACTGGTCCGCCTGACAAGCAGAAGTGGCGTACACTGCGTTTTTATTGTGTATTCATCCGCTGATGAAATACATACTGTATTTTATTTCGATTTAATATTATTTTAATATGTTTGAATTAACATTTTTAAAAAAATATTTCTTATAATCCAGAGTTGCGCGAAATAAAAAAAAAAAAAATCCGCGATTCAAAATGAGAAAAATCCGCGATGCACTGAACCTGCAAGAGGTGAACCGCGGTATTGCGGGGGACGACTGTATATACATTTTGAGTTAACAACAAAATCTTTTGCTTGTTAGCCCAACAGTTACAGTTGCAGTCATAAGTTTACATGCAATCATCATGGACATGAATGTCACGGAAAATTTTTCAATGGCATTCAGTGCCTTCTTGACTTTTCTTTTTCTGGAGGAGAATAATCCTACAACATACACCTTTAATAGCAAAAAACAACAAGAATTTGGTACGCAAGTTTGATTTATTTTGGGTTTTCTCAAATCAAACATATATGTGTATGTACAGGGTCAAAAATATACAAGTAGCACATCTAATATGTGGTTAAATGTCCCTTAGCAAGTTTCACCTTGACCAGATGCTTTTGGTAGCCATCAGCAATCCTCTTGTTGGATACTTCACCACTATTCTTGCTATAATTGATACAATTGAATTAATTGTGTGTGTTTCCTGGCACAGGCCTGACTTTTAAGCACAGTCCACATATTTTTGATAGGGTTGAGTTTAGGACTTGTCTTAAGCTTAGTGTTAGCGTTCCACAACCAGCTTGGATGTGCATTTGCATATCATTGTCCTGTTGGAACACCCAGTTGTGTCCAAATTTTAACCATCTAGCTGATGGTTTGAGGTTATGCTGAAGAATTCTGAGGTTCTTCATTTTTCCTCAACTTTGTGCAATGCACCAGTTCCACTGGCAGAAAAACGTCCCCAGAGCATGATGCTACCACCACCACGCTTAACAGCTGCTACAGTGTTCCTCAGTACCTGTGGTCATTGTGGTGAAATGACTCAGTCTTTGGCTCATCTGACCATAAAACCTTCCTCCAGAAGGCTTTTTCTTTGTCCATGGAGTCAGCTGGAGACTTTAGTAGGCCTGAAGGTGTCAAATTTTGGAGCAGGGCCTTTTTTGTTAAACAGCAGCCTCAGTCCACAGTGATGTAAAACTCGCTCGACTGTAGACAGTGTTCCAGCAGCTTCTAGTTCATGGCAGGCCTATGTCTTGATGGTTCCTGGGTTGTTCCTGACCGTCTGAACCAATTTACCCTCAGCTGAGGGTCATAGTTTCAGTCTTCTTTCAGACCTTGGCAAAGTTGCTATACCTTCCATTAACTTGTATTTGTCAAACTAACCCTTTTTAAGTTGTGTATAGAGAAGCTACCAGCTGTGGTCAGTCATGATCGCTAACAGGAATTTAAGAGGCTTTGGCCTTTCAGTACTTTCAGCACCACTGAATTAATAATCTGCGTGGTGTATGTATAATTCTGACCCTGTGTACATTTCAAAAAACACCAAAATAAATTAAAATTTGTGCAACAACAATTTTTTTTTTTTTTTTATCAAAGATGAATGCTGTCATTCTTCCCCAGAAAAAGAACAGTTCATAGAAATTGTTGAAAGTCCAATACTGCCATGACATTCATGTCCATGATGATTAGCACTTTATACTGTTTGCTATGAAAAATAATACTTTAAAAAATATTTTTTTTCATTCAAAAATGTACCTAAAGCTGATATCAAGCCCTAATATTTGGTACATCAATGGAAAGAAGCTTCTTCTGTGTGTTTCTGAACAGGTGTGATCATGGTGTATTTCTCGGGTTATCTGATCGAGACCACAGGGTCATGGGCGTCGGTTTTTGCCCTCATCACCGTCGTGAACCTCTTGGGTTTAGGAACGTTCCTGATGTATGCCGAGGCACGCAGGGTTGACATCGAAGCCATGAAGGGACGCTATCACAACATACACATCTGAGCAAACACAAACTGAAAGAAAACTGTTTTAATGGATGTCTTCTGCAGATTTTGGAAGGACAGTCTGCACTATAATATCCGTCCCTGCGGTCATGACTTCAGAGGGATCTGGCAGCGTTGGCTTGACGGGTTCCGAAGGCCGTTGCACCAATATTTCAGTATTCATTTTTCTTTTTGAGTGTCTCGCCGTTATGATAGGACAAGTTACTTAAAACATGGAGATCATCAGCTGTAGTAGCGTAGTCTGTTATAAAGTAATATACAAAGACCGAAAACATTATCTAATGACCGCACATTTTGTCACACGTTTGACTGCACACTTTGACATGTAGTCGTTGTCTTCTGTTTCTTTCATTCCATCTGTTCTGTGATTGTTGTTGAGCAGTTTGGCTGGACAAAACTCAGGCATCATCATTGTGATCATTAATATTATTGTTAGTGCTGTTTTTTTTTTGTTGTTTTTTTTTGCCATATTTCCCATTGCTCTTTCTAATCGTTTGCCCTAGTGTCACTGAATTCAGTGGATGAAGACTAAAGGCCAAAGATAATCCAAGTTACTGAAAAATTCATAATATAGTATGAAAAGTGCACAATGTTCATGCCCTAAATCATTCCTGTGGTCAACATTCCATGATGCACATCTCATGCTTTCATACTTTGTTCTTTGAATAGGTACCAAAGCCTTAGCAAGCTGCTTTCATGAGGCATTTGATGTTCCAGGAAAGTTCAGCACTTGGACTGAATCCGTGATGAGGATTAATGTTTATAGGAAAGAATCAGCTCTCCCTAGCCTTACAGCACAGAACGGTTAGAGTGATACAAGAGTTGTTCTAGTAGGACAGGAAGTGATGTTACAGTTATGGAAAAGTGAACATTGTTCGCATTTTTTTAAGATTACTTTTATCTTTTCTAATTTATATTTATTGGGCAAACACAATCATCCAAAGTGGTTTAAGTGTAGGCAGAGTACAAATCAAGTTCGGGGCTGAGAGGTTGACGAAGAAGTGTCTTGGTCAGTGGTTCAGCAGTGGTTCAGAGGAATTCTGGGAACTCTCAAACTTTTGGCCACTATAGCCACAATGTCCCCTGGCACTGTTAAATTTGTATTTGTTTGTTGATAGGAAAGAAGGTCTCGTCAGTATGGGCAATAGCGATTTGAAAAAGTTTTCTTGTAACAACTGTGAATGTTGCGTTTAAAAATGGTTTAGACCAAATATATTTAGCATTCCGTTCAAATGTATTTATTATTGTAGTGAGCAGCAGCTATGTAGTATAAAGGTGTGGTGAATTGCTTTTATCTACATGTGTCTGATTATTGCAATGAAGTGAGATATTACTTTAAAATATCACACACAGCAACTAAAGTTGCTGACAGGAAAGACACGATGACTTCTTATCCACACCATGAAACTGAATATAATTATAATATATTCATTTATTATTTATACTACTAAAATGTGTAATTGAATGCTTCTTTTTTTCCATTTAAACAACCCAAGACATATTAAGGAAGCTTTTGTGTGGAGCTGTAGGTGCAGAGTTTGGCTGTTTTAGGATGAAACATCACGTGACGTAATCCTGTAATGAGAGTATGACAGCAACAGGTTTATATGGTTTTCTAGCATATGTTGCATATGCATATGTGGAAAAAGCATCTTAACAGCACCCCTTTGCTTAGGTTATTGGTCAGAAAGCCTGACTGAATGATTTAAGTGGAAAACCAAGAAACGAGCGAGAAATTCATTTAATCAGATACGCTAACTAAGCTAAACCAAGTAAATTCCTGGAAAGCATCTTTCTTGCTGCACAATGCCTTATTGCTCTAAGCTGATTCCCACTGAGGAAAAAAACCCATCATTTTTCTTACAGTAATGTGTGAACAAATACATCATGGGCACAAAGGATTTCAAATTCAAATTTTTTTTTGTTAATTTCTCATACAAAGAGTAATAATAACAACAATAACATACACATAGGCTACAGGTAGGACAGCTGTTAAAATTTGAAAAACCGAATAATTTGTGTCATGTGTCCTGTACCATTTTATAACTGCTTATATTAAATGTTTGCATTATGTTTGGAGTTCAAAATAATATTTCACAAGTTGCCTGTAAAACACTGAGTAGTCCCATTGTTTTTCACACTCTGAAGTTAAATTTATATTCTGTGAAAGTATGAATCGGCTTCATGTGATCCATCATGTCATCCAGACTATTCGAAGGTAGTTTACCGACAGTAGAAAGCTAAGAGATTATCTTTGAACTATGTAAATTATGGAAATGACTTTGGAAAGAAATGTAGAAATGCAATATTCTCCTGCTTTAGAAAACATGCTCTTTGTAAACCTTTTGTCCAAAAATAAAACTCTATTTTACCAAGTGTAAGGATTATTTTTCAGCGTGATTTCATCAGAGGTCCAATCTCTAAGTAAAGCCAGGCAAAAGAAAGTGAGAGGCCAAAGCAGTGTAATGTTCAGTCTTTACCACATGGAGGCAATAGCTTGCTACATTTGTAGATCAACAGTTCATTAGAAGTTCAGCTATGTATAAAAGCGCAAAGTAGAAAAGTTCTAATAGAAAACATGCATTCAGCCAATCACGGCCTGGCTCATGCATGATGTCACTTGCCTCAAATCAGAACCTTCGTATCTTATGCAGCACTCACCCCGTGCCACGATGTAGGATCAATAATGAGCATGAATGGACATGCAGGTTTCTCTCCCCCTCTCTGGACGTACGTTGTGGCACCATATGGCAGACCGCTGTGTGCCATGCTGGTGAGCTGGCAGAGGGTGTGTGTGCCACGGGCCAGGCGTCAGTCACCCCTCTCATGGGACCCGCTCAGGTTAGGGAGGAGACAGATGGCCCTGCCCGTTACAGTAACTCTGGGCAGGGGGAGGTGAGATCAGCAACCCAGGGTGAAGTGGAGTGGGCAAACTTGTGTCATAACCCAAGATGAGCGGCACCAGAAGCAGATTCTGACCTACGTATGAATCTTGGATGCATTTACTATATCTTTAAACTGGGCTGGTGTTTGTATAAGAATCAGTCACTGGCCTTTTCTGTGGTAAACAAATAAAAAAAAAAACTTTAAGCCTTGGCACAGTTACCAATAGCACTATTTTTCTTTTAACTTTCCTCTTATAAGAGCCGCTGCATAGCACACGGGAATCCTTCTCATCATATAAGAGCAATTAAAGCTGTGGTACAAACGTCACTAGATCACATTGCAAAGGCCCTCTCTGTAAACACATGCATATGCATCATCCATAGACTGGAGAACATGACATCAGTTGAAAAAACGAAAGCCAGAATTCAGTATATGAACAAACGTTTGTGGACACTTGACCAATTACATCCATATTTGCTTTTTTCTAACATCCCATTATAGACTTAGTCCCTACTTTGCTGTGATAATAACCTCCACTCTTCTGGGAAGGCTTTCCACTAGTTTTTTTTTTGGAGGAATCTTATAGGCATTTGCATATTCAGCCACAAGAGCATTCGTGAGGTCAGGCACTGATGTTGGGTGAGGACATCTGGGGTTCATGCTAAAGGTGTTCAGTGAGGTTGAGGTCAGAGCTCTGTGCAGGCCAATTGAGTTCTTCTACACCAAACTTGGCAACTGGTGTCTTCATGGATCTCGCGCTGTGCACAAGTGCATTCTCGTACTGGATTTGTGTTTGGGCCCTTTAGGTCCAGTAAAAGGGAAATTTTAATGCTACAACACATACCGTAAAATCATTCTTCACAATTTGGTGCAGGCCCACATATGGGTTTGATGGTCAGGTGTCCACCTACTTTTGGCCATACAGTGTATCACTGGGAACAGCATGGTGGCACAGTGCCTCACGTTGTCCCACCACAGCTCTGGGTTTGTGGGTTTGATCCTGAACTTGGGTTTCTCTCCATGTGGAATTTTGTACAGTATGTTCTCTGGGACCATATGGGTTTCCTCCCAAAGACATGGTCGTAGGTGGATTGGCTATGATGAATTGCGCTGAGGTGTAAATATGTATGTGAATGCGTGTGTGAATGTGTGTGTCTGGTGCTTTGCGATGGATTGCTTTCCCATCTTTGGTATATTCCTGCTTTGCACCCAGTGTTCCCAGGATAAATGCTGGGTCCACCACAACCCTGACCAGGATAAAGCAGTTTCTGAAGAAGTGTAAATGAATGTTTCTCATCTCGACTTCTAGTTTGCCAGTTCCTAGACTCAATTCATACACCATTATAGTTGTGTATGTTTTACAACAGCTTGTGTGTTTGGAAGGATTTACTTATGAATTGACTTGCCGTGATCATTTTCCCAATTTGCTGGCCCTAGATATGGACTTGGACTAATGCTTTCCCAGCAGGCTCCCATGTGTTAGACCAGTCAAGTCTTTCTTCACCTCTTCATCCTTTATGTGTCTTTGACTATCATGAAAAGTATGTAATTACTATAAAAGAGGTCAGCGTGATCCATTTGCGTAGGGAAAAAAAAAAAGATCAGGGTAAAAAAGGAGATCCAGAAAAGATTCACTTGTACACCCACTCCAATCTCTTACGTAAGTTAAGAACAGGAGGCCAGTAATAAGATGAGAAACAACAAGCAGAAATCAGCAGAAGGTGCGAAAGTATACGAGAGGGACAGAATGTTGGAAAAATATAGCAAAGAAAGGTAGGTCTTCAGCTGCCCAGAGGGCTAACAAGCTGTTGTACACCACAGCCCTGTGAAGTACCACACGCTCTCACCCTCTCCTTGCCATCTTTGTCTCCTCAATACGACTATTGCTGTCTCTTTCTCTCGAGTTGACATAAGAGGATTTGCTGTAGAATAGAACTTCCCCAGGCTTTACGAGTCTGACGCTGTTAACGTTCAAATGATTTGACAGACAGGCGACAATATCCAGACCTCTTGTGACACAGGTGTGTGTGTGTGTGTGTGTGTGTGTGTGTGTGTGTGAGAGAGAGAGAGAGAGATACGGAAGGAGAAATAGTGGTTTGAACAGCAGTTGGGACATATTAGACTCATGCTATAATGTCAAAGAATTACCAGATCGATGCATGAACATTATTTTACCTGTCAGACATAACAGAAGCATCTCATATTAGGGTTAAGGGTTTGGATTTAAAAGTGCATTATGAGTGGTTAAATTCACATCTGGTGTGGACATGCTCGCTAATTCTGATCCCTCAGACCAGCCCATACTTCTGTCACACTGTTCATGCCAACACAAGTGATTTAATAAACAAACAAAGCCAGAGGGCTCACTCAAGCACGCTCCAGTGTAGGTCAAAACTGTTTTTTGGGTTTTTATTTTTTTATTTTCATAAAATGAATAATATTCTGTGAATAATATATGATCACACATGGGTACAAGTAATTACATGTGACATCATATGAACAGTATGGGATGATGTAAGTATAGTGTGTGTGTGTGTGGGGGGGGGACGTGTAAAATGAATCATATAAAAAAAAAATCAGAATCAAAAAATTCCAAAACAAACATATATGTATATCACACGAACACACAAACGACTTGTGTACAGTTTAGAATGAAGGTTAGAAATGAGTCATGTATAAAAATAAACTCAAGTGGAAATAAACAAATCATCTACGACGATCGTATCTGCAAATAAATTGCGTGTAAATATTACAGGTGAAAAATAAAGGATTCGTAAAAAATAGCACATCGAAATGAAGGAACCATAATCAAAAATGTGTCGAACATAATATGTGAAGTGCCTAAAAGTCCCAGGTGGCAAATTCACAAGTGAATCATATGATCATCCAAATGATTCTTTTATCAGTACTCAATATTCCATTCTCATAGTAACTCACATAAAATTAACCCATACTCTATTGCACAGTATTTAGGAATGCATATGTTAAATTCGCTAATTTGGATGAGATGTCATGCTAAGTTGTTGTTTTGTTCCTCCAGCCAAAAGATGTGAACGTCTGAGTATATCCACACCTGGCTATGATGTGTCAATCTCCTTAAATAGCCTTAAATAATCTTAAAGTGATGGAACTTAACCAGTTCGGCCAGGAAAACGGCAGAGACCCCGAACCCCCACTTACATTATTGGTTTCCAGTGAGACGGAGCAGTAAAGAGCCTGTCAGGCGCACAGGAGTTGTGTGTGAGCGAGAAACAGCCCCGTTAATTACTAATTAACATCAAGCTAATGACAATGTCAGTGTGTCACCGGCGCCTCAGCGAACGTCCTCTCTGTGTATCTGGGCGCTCTCGCAGACTGAGCAGCATATTAATTACACAATCCCATGCAACATGATGGGACTGCTGGTAAGAGCTGCTTGCATGTCATTTAGCATTATATCCACAGTGCAAGGAATTAAATAACAGACATGGTGATACAAACATCATGAACGATACAAATCACCATGCGTGATGTGCACTCCAGAAACATTGTATGAGGAATCTGCTCACATCCTGCGTAATGTATTTTTTTTTTGACATATATTCACTGGGATTCAATGGTATTGTGGTACGTTAACGATTCAGAAAAAAAATAAAACTAGCTATTCATGATCTGACTAATGAGTAATATTGCATGATATTCTTCCTTATTGTGATTGCAGTGGAAGATGGAGCTGAATGAATGACAACTGTTTAGGATTTGCTCTTTTATTCTTCTATTACAAGGCTGTCCAAAGTCCAGCCTCGGGCCAAATGCAGCCCATGGACAGATCATAATTGGCCTGCAGCTTCTTTCTTACAACATGCAATAGGTGGCTTGCCGGTCAGCATGCTGCAATTTGTCCTTTCTCCTGACAGTGGTAGCAGACATGTGTAAACTGAAGAGACTTTCATTTCTCTACCTATACCTGCAAATTAATTTAGCAAATGTGTGCCTTGTATGTCAAGAGACTGCTGTGACAATGAAGAAATTTCATATCGTGAGACCATTACGATCAGAACATTGCTAGAACTAAGTGGTGATGCTTCCAGCCGCCTATCATGGACAACTTTTAGGAGATTCTTGAAAGAGTCCTTAACTAAAGTGGTCAATCTCATTTATCCTGAAGAAAGCAGGTTTTTATGAATATTGATCTGCGTATCACAACTGCTGCAGCTTGTCATGAACTCTGGCAACCCGCAACCACAGGAGGACTCCGTTTCCCATGAGCACCTGCGTTCTCCCAATATGGCCGAAGACCTTCCGAGGTCAAGGTCACCAGACTATTAACGAGACGCATGTGCAACGCATTCCCACACAGACTATATAAGGACTCACACTTACACACAAGCTTTGCGAAGCATTGTTCTTGACCTTGTGTACAGTCATTGCCCTCTCGTGTATTACCTTGTTTGACTTCCTGGTTTACGTATCTTGCCTAGCCCTTGTCTGCATTGTTTGGATATCTCGTTTTGACACTGGACTGTACTACCATCTCTGATTTCTGCTCTGCCCAGTTTAGTCTGTTTGTCTGATTCATTACTTCTGTCTACCCTCGACTCTGATTTTTGCCTGCTGTTTATACTGTTGTGTTTGTTGATTAAAACATTCACATTTTATCTGCGCTTGCATCCAGCTCCCTCTCTGAGTCCTGACACAGCTATCCTACTAAAAAATCCCGCAACTGTGACCACATAATTTCCTCAGGGATTAATAAAGTCTTTTGATTCTGAGTCTGATGAAATTAAATTCACAATTTTGGAGCTTTAAAATAAGATTTCGTTAACTGGCCCTTTGGGTGTTTTGATGTGGTTTAATCGGGTTTAATCATTCATTGAGGTCTAAAACCGAAAAGTAAATCTCTCTGTGGGCCCGCTGATCACCAATCATTTGCACTTTCCTCCTTCACACACACACTTACCATCCTTGTGAGGACCTTCCATTGCCACAATTATTAAGGAAGCTAATTAATGCAATGCCTGCGCCAAAACCTAATCTTAACCTCAGTCTCAAAAAGAAACCTTTTTGGGTCTTTTGTAATAATAATAATAATAATAATAATAATAATAATAATAATAATAATAACTTAATAAATAGTTCATTATATAATATTTAAAATTATTATATATTTTTTTATGTGGGTTTTTTTTTGCATATTTTTCTTAATTAAAAAAGAACCCTTTCCCGTGTGAGGATTATCCAAAATTGTTAGATCTCACCATCCTTGTGAGGACATTTTGTCCTCATAATAGTGTAAACACACACACACAGACACACACACACACGCACACACACACACACACACACAGGGCCAGATATGTTGATTTCCATCAATTAAACTCAGTCAGCTGTTGGCCTCCTGCTAAGCATATGGCTAGTGTTAAAGATAAAGTCCTGTGGCTCAGGCAGAGAGCGGGGCACAGTTTTAATGGACCCCTCCGGGACAGGACCTCACACCTGCGCACACGTTACACTAAAATGCTGTCAGCATATATACGCATTGTTGATAGAAAGAGAGACCCATACACACATCTATAACAAAAGAGAAAAAGCAAACTACAAAACTTTAAGGTAAGCAAGAGTAGAGCTCAAATGAGGTCATCCATTTTAGCTGCATATAAGGGTATTGCGGAGATATTTTTATTTTGTTGCTAATGCTCCACTTGCTTTTATGTTGTCTTTATGTTGTTCAATGTGAGGTACTGTATTTCTCAGTACAAGCCTTTATATGAACAGAAAAATATTTTTTTTTTGTTTTTTTCCCCTCCCCAACGCTGTATATACTGGCAGCACAATAACACACTACAATTTACTCTAACATTTACATCTCTGCAACATTACCTTTTGCAACCTTAAAGGCCGGAGTGGAAAGTAACGAAATACAGTGAACCCCCGCAATATCGCAGTTCACCTATCGTGGGTTCATTTTTTGGCTTTCGCGGGACTCTGGAATATAAAATATAATTTAAAAAAATGTTCATTCAAGAATTAAAAGAACATTTAAATCGAAATAAAACAGTATGCACTGTATTTCATCAGCGGATGAATACACAATGGCGGTGTACGCCACTTCCGCTTCAGCTAGTAAACAGGCTGTAAACAGGAAGTGACCTCGCCGGCAGTAAGTACGCATGTAGAATTTTATATGTTGTTAAAGTTACGGATGTTTAAGAGTGTAGAAAGTGTTTAAGAGCATAGGACGCGTTTATAAGAGTGTGGAAAAGGTTATTAAGAGAGTGGAAATGGGGGGGGGCGGGGGTGCAGAACGTGACCCCTGCGATAGGCGGGGGTTCACTGTACATGCATTCTTGTTCTAGCACTTAAGTTCATTGTTTACTGTGCCTGTACTTTTTGAGTATAATGAAATCGTAATACTTTTATTTTTCACCACATTGATTTTTGATAACTGTTAAATAGTAAAAAAAAAAAAAAAATCATTTAAACTCAGAAGACTGAAAACCAACTAAAAGACCACCAAATGCTTAGTCAGCAGCAGCAGTGTCTGACACAGTGGAGGCAGATGAGGATCTCTGGCCTCCTTTCTTTATCTTTCATTTTTAATGCTATGCATTTAACAGCATGATATGGTCTTCAAATTATGTCTGCCAAAGCCTATGGAGATACTGGCATATAACAGTCCAAGTCCCAACCTGCAGAAACTTGTACAAGATGTCACACAGATGTTCGGTAGTAGGGATGTAGTTCTCGAGACCAATTTTTCGTGTTCTCGGTCTTGTCTCGGCCTCGGGTCCATTTGGTCTTGTCTTGTCTTGGTCTCGACCCGCTTTGGTCCTGGTCTTGTCTTGGTCTCGGCCCGCTGGTCTCGGCGAGACCAACTGTGTA
>JAQMCW010000015.1:10897786-10908080 GCA_030068335.1 Chrysichthys cranchii | reverse complement strand
CCCCCCCCCCCCCCCCCCCCCCCCCCCCCCCCCCCCCCCCCCCGCCCGGGAGTGGGGGCCAAGGGCCCAGTCATGGAATCACCATGTCTAGCTGGACACAAATGAGCACTGCTCCTTATAAGGTTATTATGTTATTGTTATTAAATTGCATTTCAGATAATAGGTTGATACTCTGCACTGACACCATAATTATGCAATTAAATCGAGCACTTGAGCTTCATCCCACTGATTTAAAGCAGAAACAAGCACTGTGCCCTTAGATGTCAGGACCTCACTTAGGGTGCACTACAGGAAAGCTTTGAACTTTGCTGTCAGGAAGTTTGTGGGATGTCTCCTGAAAAAGTGTGCTTGGAACTGACCCTTAGCTCATATTCAAGAACTGATTTCCATATCTGTGTTTGTAATCAGAGAGTGTGAAAGCAATCAGCACTCAGTTACTTAACCATGCCTTCATTAGGCCAAGTAAGCTTCATTAATTACGCATGGCATCATTAGTAGATGATAGTCTGTGGGAATATGGGCAGATTGGCAATATCACTCACATACACACACTCTTGCTCTCTCTCTCTCACACACACACATACACACACACACACACACACACACACATACACACACACACATACGCATGCATCTGTCTTACTATCCTTCCAAAGACCTCCCTTAACCTCGCCAACCAAAATTAAACCTGAACCTAACCTGAACCCTAAAACGAACTCTTAACCCTTAAAGAGCCATTTGAAGAAGTGAGGACCAGCCAAAATGTCCGCACTTCCCAAACATGTCCTCACTCTGTTGGTTAAAGCGTGTTCTAGTCCTCGATGTGCAGCAAGTACAAGTACACATACATACACACACAGTATCTCTGTAATTATGCCTAATTATTCTTACTAATTGCAGCAGAATATTCTCATCTGTCTTTCTCAGACATCTCCTATTACACACTTCATATCAAATTGCATGTATAATGAGAGGCTATGGATACTTTGGTCTTGTGACAAATTGACAGCATTAAAAACCTCTATTAATGTACAGTATGGATGTTGAAAGTGGGTGCAGTCAGCTTTTTTGAACGATTCAGATGTATGTACCTGTTTACTCCAAGGGCCCTTAAGCCTGTTTTGTTTTAGTCCCATGCTTAAAAATGACATACCCAACATAAATTGAGTATATCTCAGCAACGAACAAAGTTTATTTGTATTATTTTGGTATTATAATGAAGGATACACTTGTGAAATTGATGTGTTAAAATTAGTAAACAGGCGAGGGGTGCTCCCCTAGTTACGATGGCCTGACTTACGAATTTCCGAAGTCACGATGATGGTTGCGATACGCTAAAAATTGTAAAATATTTAGAAACTATTTAAAGTTCGCAAGCAGGCATCGCTGGCAGGCCAGCATAACAGCGTTTGACGTACGATACGTTCAGATGACACCTGGAAGTACGCGGATGATGCCACGATGTACTCGTCACTAGCCTTGTGTAATGCCTCACTCTCTCCCGCAACTCACAGAATTAACTTGTGTATCGGTGTACTGTACAGTGCATTACCGAGTGTTTTTTTTTTGTGTGCTTCAAGAGCTAATCGTAATTCAAAAGCATGTCTTCTAAACACCCCAGAGTATCTCCTACAGGAAAAGACTCCTCTGTAGGGTAGGCTAAGCTAGGCTAACAGTGGTCGACGACATTCGACATACGATATTTTCCACTTACAACTGGTATAGCGGAACGCATCTCCATCGTAACTTGACTACCTGTATATCGTTAGCCTCATAGCATAATTGTCTAAGTTATTGTTCATTGAAATATGACTTAGGCAATTATGCTATGAGGCTAACGATATGTTACTAGGTCACAGTAAATGAAGAATGCACACAGGAGAAAACTAAAAACTTCATCTCTGTCTTTACAATCTTAGGTTGAAATTCCCTTTGAAATTATGAGGTTGTAGAACAAAACATTCAGGAGTCGTGTTTTTCTGTGAGGAATTGTCGAGGTAGAAGTGTTTGTTCTGTGGTTTTAGTTGAGCTTTTTCCTGTTAAGTGGGTATGCATTATTACTTAGCTTGGGTTACTGTCTGGGCTGATCAGTGCATGTTGTCAATATGCAATAGTAGTGAGTTTCCTCCAGTTCTCCAGTTTCCTCCAATCTCCTAAAAACATGCCAGTAAGTGCAGTAGATGGACTGGCTCCTGCACACTGTTATTATACGACACGCTGCTAAATGTTAATGTGTGTGTGTGTGTGTGTTGTTCATCAATAGATTGACAGCCATAATAAATCTGTGGTCTATTTTTTATTGCTTTTTTTATTGTTAGTGGTAAAATTGTGGCATTGCTCCTGTAGGTTCTCCATATTACGATAACGTCAGGCCACTCTGCTATAGTGACTCTGATGCTGTGCTGCTCTGTTTCGACATCAGCCGACCTGACACCGTTGACAGCTCTCTGAAAAAGGTAAATGAGGCCAAAGCATGGCTATACCGGTGTTTGTTCCATAGTGTTCATATACATACATACATACATATATATATACAATGTCCAGGTATTATGGTAGTGATGTCCTTTCATAGTGGAAGACGGAGATCATGGATTTCTGCCCCAACGCACGCATCATCCTGGTTGCTTGTAAGACAGACCTGCGCACTGATGTGTGCACACTGATGGAGCTCTCCACGCAAAAAATGGCCCCAATTTCTCACGAACAGGTCACTTACTTAGACACATCCACTTGATTATTATCGCTTGATTACTGCTTGACCTTTGACCTATCAATCTATCAATCAGCCTGTCTGTCCATCTGTCTTAATTTCATTTTCTTATGACTCTATCACTAGGGGTCTTCACTAGCAAAGCAGGTGGGAGCCGAGGCATATCTGGAGTGTTCCGCGTTTACATCGGAGAAAAGCATTAATAGTGTGTTTCGTTCAGCAGCACTGGCCTGCCTCGACAAACTTCGGACGCCTATCAAGCCAAGCCCCACCCACCGGAAACGCCTCCTGCACCTGCCCAGCAAGCGTGAGCTTCTGAGCTCTTCCTTCAGCAAAGAGAGGACCAAGAGCTGTTCTGTCATGTGATCAAGCTTTACTGCTTTCTGCTACAGCTCGACAGCTTTCAAGACAAGAGGTCGTGACCTTTGCTGTACCCTCCCATCTCTACACAATCAATGTTTTGCCGTTTCAGTCAGTCCATCCCATTTTTTCATCACAGAGAATGGAAGCACAATTTTAATTCTCAGGTTTCTGTTAAATTGCCTGATAACGTTTAATCCACATGAACCTCAGTCCCTGTTTTTATTTATGGCTCGTATTTATTGGAGAGCTGAGTCGTCCATGCATTACATCTGTAACAAGAATTCTTCCTGTACAGGGATACCAGATGTTTAATAAGAAACAGGATTAAATGTCTATCTGGTAATGTATGTGAGAGAGACTGTTGAGGGACAAAGTTTATGTGATTTTGTTAGAGGATACAAAAGGGTAAGATGGTGCACCATCTCTGGTCCAGCTATAAATCTTGACAGATGAATAACAAAGAGAACAGAGAGCCTGGAAAGTCCTTGAAATGGCATGACCAACATGCTGGAGGTCTTGTGATGGCGGTTCAGTTTGGATTGAGCTTGACCTTAGAAGAGCATGTCAGAGCAGGACAGAAGAGATTACGGGGATTAGTTCAGGAGACAGGATGACATTTTATCCCAGACAAGTCTGATGAGAGATTAGATATAAGGTAATCCTATCGAACGTGCCTGATTATCTGGCTTGTCTTTTTAAGGCTACCTGCTTTTTGTTTTTAATGATCAAGTATCTCTGGAATTGATGACTTGTAGTTGTAGTTAGTACATTTGGACTTTTGGCACTTGACTGGAGTGTGCATTATTATTAAATTCAATGCTCTAATCTAGGGGTGTAGCAACTATCTCTACCTGTATCTGTTTAGTGCTCCAAATATTCATGCCTGTATTTGGATTTAAACCAAAAGTGGGCATGATTTTGGGCAAAACCTACTACTGTGCCCCTGGAAATACTGGAAAACAGTGCAGAAAAAAGAGCACTGTAGAAATGCCAGCACAGACAGAATGGTCTGTAAAATCTCCTCACTTCATCAATCCATCTGTTCATTGTTTTTATGTTGTTTGTGGGATCTATATTCTGACACACATCTGTAGTCTCAACCAGATGCCCTGTGAATTAGAAGCGTGCACCTCCTATTCATATCTTTGTTTGTATCTGTTTAGGAAACACATCTGTTCATGCCAAATAACATATTCATATTCAATTTCATACCTACTCCAGACTATAGCTTTGACAAGGAATTTTGACTTTCTTTCGTTTTGAGCTCGATCTTCTATTTGAAGGCACTTCTTAGAAACCTGACCGGTCAAATGAAGTCATGTTTCTGATGTATTAAATTGAAAAGTTTTCGTTTTTCTCCAGGAGCCCTCATAAAACAAAACGAAATAACAGCCAGAGTTATCCGTGAACATAGTGTAAAACACACAGTGACAGTTCCCGTAGGAATCCACTTGTAAACCATATATTGATTTTTATATCAGTTTACTAAGATGAATAGTGCCTGACTCGCTAGCATCTGCTAGTGATGAGATCAGATACCATCAGGACAGCGTGGTGGGAGTACATGTACTTGCTGTATTGCACAAGCAGACATTAGTCTGGGCCTGTCGCTACTTTTTCATCTCTGAACACCTAGTTCTGTTTTCTTAGCTCTTTGCTTACTTGTTTCCTTATAAACCGTTAAACTCTCTGTTCCTCAGTTTTATCTGTTGTCCGAATGGACAGGTAGCATTTGATACTGCAGATTTAGTGAAATATTTGATACATCCACCCCCTTATGCATCATAGAGAAGATGCACAGAACTACGGACAGTGCCGGAATGTCGCAGTGTTGCCTGGCAACAATCAAGGATGTACGGCACTGCTCAATCCTAATGGGAAGAAGTAGTAAGGATGGGTTATTTCATCATAGTGTTAAATACAGACCTGAGGCTGTAGTGAAACTCACGAAATACATATGCTCCCTGAGACGTTCCTGCTTATGACACTTTGGGTATTGATTCACAGAATATATTATTGGTATGTATGTTGGAAATGTGGCTTGAAAGTGTCAGGTGTCTCGTATTATCATAATTTATTTAAACATGTATCTGTGATTTCTCTCAAGTGGTTTCATTAAAAAATGGATTTGTTGTTTAAATTCAGTTTTATCGCGTGTTTGTGCAGACTTTAGGAGGATTCCAGCACTGCGGTAGATCAATAGATTCCCCCTCCTCCACAACTGTGAAGCAGTGCGTACCCCCTGGGGTTTGTAGTCTGATGATTCTCGTGCAGATGATGTGTTTGTCTCTGTGCCGCTCTCTCAATATAACGGGTCCACACATCCAAGCAGCTCCCTGGGGCGCGGCAAAATTATTTCCTGGTTTGCTGGTTTGTATTACATGAAGAGTGCACACACTGAGTAATTAATTCAATCTTTACATCCTAGCTGGAGAAATTAGTTTTATCAAATAGCAAATGACTTTTGTGGCCTTTTTAGTCTATGCCAAAACTGTCATGAATAAAAATGAATTTGATGTTCATAACAATCATGACATTACAACATAATAAGGAGATGAATATGGTCCTTTCGTAAATCATTCATGAGCTTCAATCCTGACACTGCCACTATTGGGCCTTGACCAAGGTCCTTAACCCTCTCTGCTCCTGTGGTGCCATAACATGGCTAACCCTGTGCTCTGACCCCAGCTTCCCAAAATGATGGGATATACACAGAATGTCAATTCACTCCTCTGTACTCGTATATTTGACACTAAATGCTGGCTTCTTTGGGATTTGTACCCATTTTCACACCAATTTGGTCCAGTTATACCCTCTACCTAGATGTCCCTTATCACACAACAGCTAACTACTAGAGATAGCAATGCAACTCTAAGTGCTAACTACCCTCCTCCACATACCTGAGATATGTCCACAGATGCCCTGACTACTGCTGCTGTGGTTGACAGGGGAGAGAAAGTGCCATCCCTCCCATTCAGTCTCATGATTACAAGGCAAATGCTAGTCTGTCTCTTTATAAATATTGCTATAAGAATTGAAATAACCTTCAGAGCATGGACCTGTTACTAGCCAAGACTACAACTGGTAAAATATCTAATCTCGAAAGGCTTGGGGTTGTAGGTGGTCCTTTTATTCTTTAGTCTACAGAGATACCTACTTGGTTCATTTATGGCACAGTTCTGGAAGCATACCAGTGGAATGTTCTGTAAAACTAAGAAAATGAAATTTAATTCAGCATGAAATGTAAAGGTTTAAGTTTAATACTGTTCAGGGTCACGGGGGGAAGCTTGAGCCAATGCCAGCTGATCTCTGGGTGAGAGGCAGGGCACACCCTGGACAGGTCGCCAATCCACCACAGGACCAACAAACAGAGACAGACAAGCATTCACACTCATATTCACACCTACAGGCAAGTTAGAATAGCCAATTAGCCTAAGCCCCTCTGTGCATGTCTTTGGGAGGAAACCAGAGTACCCAGAGGAAACCCACAGGGACCCGAGGGGGGGATGATAGGCAAACTCCACACAGAAAGGCACCCAGGTTGACCCCGGGGATCAAACCTAGGACCTTCTTGTTGTGAGGTGACAGTGCTAACCACCACACCACCGTGCCACCCGTAAAATAGATAGTTTATTAAAAATGAAATGATTAATAACAAGCTTTTGGAAAAAAAAACAATTATGAACATTTTTGAAGGATGTAGTCAGTTTAACCATAAAATAACTACCACAATTTGCTTTTGTTTTATTTTGTTTTCATCGGTCTGTAAAAAGAGAGCTCCAATTTCTTGTTGAATTAGTTTGTTCGCAAAGTCAATCACACAACGGAACTTTTCTGTTTTAAATTTTTTGTTCTGCAGCATTAGAGCCGTGATACTTCTGCCTATGGTGACATCACGTGCATTACTGCTATTGTACATTATGCAGTGTTAAAGCTGTCTAAATAATGCAATTACATCTAGGAAAAAATAAGATTAATTGCAGTTCATTTTTTTATTCCCATTGATTTGAATCATCATTACTTGCCTAATATACACTACATACTGCAATTCAGAAATCTGCACTAGGGTTAGCTTGTTTTCCTTGAAAAGACTGTAAAGAAAAAGGAAGAAACCATGTCTAAATTTTCCCATTCCAAATATTTTGGGCTAGTTTCTAGATGTCCCTCTATTCCCCATGAGCATCTATGAGCTGACCTTAAAAGAAATTTATAGTAAAAAGAATTTTTTTTTTTTTTTCGGGTTTTCTGTCCTGTTGTGAGATCCCCATGCAATCACCTAGTCTAAAGTTTTCTGAATAGTTCTATAAAAAATACTCAGCCCATTGTTCATATCTATTTTTGTATTCTTTTAGGACATGTTATTTGTTCAATCCAAATTATGTACAGTACAGTGAACCCCCGCAATATTGTGGTTCACCTATCGCGGGTTCGGTGCATCGCGGATTTTCAAATTTTGATTTGCAGAATTTTTTGCCTTTTGCGGGACTCTGGAATATAAAATATAAAATATAATTTTAAAAAAAAAATGTTAATTCAAACATTAAAAGAACATTTAAATTGAAATAAAACAGTATGCACTGTATTTCATCAGCGGATGAATGCACAGTGGCGGTGTATGCCACTTCCGCTTGAGCTAGTAAACAGCAAGTGACCTCACCGACAGTAAGTATGCATGTAGCATTTTATATGTTGTTAAAATTACGTATGTTTAAGATTGTAGAAAGTGTTTACGAGCATAGGACGTGTTTATAAGAGTGTGGGAAAGGTCAATAAGAGCGTGGAAATGGTTTATAAAGCCTTAATATATATATATATATATAGGTCGGAAGTTTACATAAACTCATCATGGAAATTAATGTAGTGACAATACTGGGCTTTCAGTAATTTCTTCAAACTGTTCTTTTTCTGCAGCTGAACGACTGTACAACAAGCATCAACAAAAAAGAAAAAAAAACCCAAGAATGTTGTGCACAAGTTTTAATTTATTTTGGAATTTCTGCAACCGACACAGGGTCTAAATCATAAATACGGGGTCAAAAATATGTTTGCACTTAGATTTTTAATTCATTGGTGCTGATAGTTACAAAATGTCTTGCCAAGGCTAAGCCCTCTTGACATCCAGTTAGTGATCATGATTAATTACATTTGGTATTTTCTGCACTACACGGAAAGGGTTTGCCTTACAGCACTCACTGGATTGACCAACATATACACGTACTTAATGCAGATCTGAGAAAGTGGATCATAGATTTACACAAGTCAGGAATGTCTCTTGGAGCCATTTATAAACAACTGTGGATCCCAGGATCATCAGTTCAGACCACTGTACATACGTACATGTTACTGGGAAGTGCAGCCATGTTGCCAAGCCACTTTGCTGAAAGAAGACCCAATCTGTCACTCACAGCTAATATGGTGAAGAACAACTCAGGAACCCTTAGGGCACAGGCCTGCCAAGAAGCTGGAAGCTGCTGGAACACTGTCTACAGTCAAGCAAGTTTTACATCCCCATGGACTGAGAGGCTACTGTCCAAAAAAGCCCCTGCTCCAAAATCATAACCTTCAAGCATGACTAAAGTTTGCAGCTGACCACATGGAAAAAGAAAAAGCCTTCTGGAGGGAGGTTTTATGTTCAGATGAGAGACTGAGTTGTGACCAGAGGTGCCGAGGTACACTATATGAACTGTTAAGCATGGTGGTGGTAGCATCATGCTCAGGGGCTGTTTTGCTGCCAGTGGAACTTGTGCATTGCACAAAGTGAAAGAAATAATAAAGAATCTCAGAATTCTTCAGCATAACCTCAAACCATCAGCCAGAATGTTGAAACTTGGACACAAAAAGGTGTTCCTAAATAAAATGAAGAAGATTGACATTAAGCTTAAAACAAGTCCTGAGCTCAAGCCTCTCAAAATTACACAGACTGTGTTTACAAGTCTGGTCTGTGCCAGGAAACACATAAATTTAATTAAACTCTACAAATTCTACCAAGAAGAGTGGTCAAATATGCGCGCAGAATTCTGCTAGAAGATTGTTGGTGGCTCCCAAAAACATCTGGTCAAGGTGAAACTTGCTAAGGGATATTTAACCAAATATTAGGTGTGCTTGTATAGAGTTTTGGCTCTGTGTTGATTTCAGAAATTCCTAAATAAATTCAAACGTGTGCTCTGAATTCTTGATTTTTTATTATCGTTAATTTTTTATTAAAGATCTGCTGCACAATCATTTGTCCCCAGAAGAAGAACAGTTCAAATAAGTCACTGAAAACCCAATATTGCCATGACATCCATATCCATGATGACTGTATGGATAATTGTGACCTCAGCTGTCTATTATATTTGATGTAGTGGAACAATATTGCAACAAAAAAAAAAAAAATAAAATAAAAAAAAATCCAACGGGGCATGAGATGAGGTCAGGATCATAAAATGGGAGTTGTATTGTGTAAACCTGGCTGTTTCCTGCAAAACTCTATACCCAAAGCACAAAGCACATTTTCTCGGTTTCAGAAAGGAAAAACTCCACAAATGCTTTTATTATTCTGACCCATAATTGGCATCCAAGTGAGCAATCTAAGAAATCAATGTTTGCCAATATTGTTAAATGATTGTATTACCCAGTCTCCTCTCACTTCATTACTCAGGAGATTTCACATGCTATGTCAAATACTGAAGAGAGCACACTACATTTTTTCTAAACCTTGACAAATTGCATTGCATTCTCTCTCGAGGGAATTGCTGTACAATAAATCCAAGCTAAATAATTTCATCGCATGAAAAATGCAATACATATTGTGTTTCAGGTACACCCTTAAGAGACCAAAAATTTATATGGTATATCATAAAGATCAGGTTAAATAGTGGTTAGATTTTATTTCTATACAGACAATCAGCATTTGAAATATTAATAAGGCTGTGATTTGAACAGAGGAACCCATTCTTTATTAGCGGGACAGGCGATTTGGTTGGATGTAAAATGTACCAGGATGGCATAATAAAGGTGTTGAAGGGACTGTGGGCTATTATAAAGCTTGTAGTGTGTTTCCTTGAATCTAAAATAATGAATATCAACCTTCAACTTACCCACAAAGCCTAAAATCTTTGTGGATAAAAAGAAGACAGAGTGAGAGAGAGAGAGAGAGAGAGAGAGAGAGAGAGAGAGAGAGAGAGAGAGAGAGAGAGAGAGAGAGAAAAACAGCCTTTTCTCGCCAAAAACACAAAATCT
>JAQMCW010000015.1:10816812-10828691 GCA_030068335.1 Chrysichthys cranchii | reverse complement strand
CTAACGCAGTTACTTTTTGCAAGGAGTAACGAGTAACTGTAACTAATTACTTTTTAAAAGTAACTTGCCCAACACTGCTCACTACAATCAGAACAGAACAGTGATGCAATACACTGACATTTATGCCACAGGTTTCCCAAGGTTCGGGAACATCCACTGCTTTGATGCATCTTTTCCAAGACATGGTTGTGTGTAGATTTGATCTCATCTTTTATCTCCCACTTGCTGTGGACAGTGTTCCAGCAATGTCCAGTTCATGCCAAGCCTGTACTTTGATGATTTCTGGGTTTTTCCTGATGATCTGAACAAACGTCCTCTTAGCTGATAGTGTCAGTTTGGATCTTTTTCCAACAAAGTGCCTTGGAAAAGTGGCAGTAGCTCCCAATAACTTGTACTTATCTTGGAAACTGTAGTTGTTTATAAATGGCTCCAAGAGACATTCTTGAGTTGTGTAAATCTGTAATCCTTTTTCTCAGATCTGCACTGAGCTCCTTGGCCTGTGCCATTGCACTGTGCATTGCTTTTTATGTTGTGCACAGAAAAGCTACCAGCTGTAATCAATCAAGATCACTAACAGGATGTTAAGAATGCATGGCCTTGACAAATTAAAAGACATTTTTGTAATAATTACTAATTATTGATCTAAGTGGGTGTATACACACACACACACACACACACACACACACACATGCACACCAGCATTTAGGATGCAATCACTTACGGTCATCTCCCTACGCCTGCTAAACTCAAACAACCCTACATTAACAGTCTCCCTTCTTCATGGTTCACAGTTGGCATTATGCAGTCATTGTGACAGTCCTGGCCAGGCTGTGGAGCAATCAAGTGATTTTATTTATTTATTTAACTTTTTTGCATATTTGTTTTTTCTTGAATTTTGTTGGTTGCTATATCACATTAAAGGTGTACAAAATATCTGACTTGGTTTTATCTTTCTTTCTTTCTTACTTACACTACAAAATCCTATGATATTTTGGCCTTCAAAGCATTTCAACAGACTCAGGTCAGAACTAGTCAGCCAGGGTTTTGTTTGTGTATGTACATTATCTAAGGACCTATGGATGCTTTCTTAATATAGTTTCGTAACCACTGTTCACGATTTCCAAGATTACAACCTTCCCATTGAATCTTTTTACCTTGCTCTTTATTAATGGCACAGTTTTAGTAAATGTGTTTTTGTCCTGTAGGAGCTTCGACAGAGCTGTGAGGGTGAAACTACAGGACAACCCTGACTTATGGTCACAGCTGCAGTGGCTGCTGGGCAATCAATTACAGATAGTGCATATGAAATTCCACGTTGGCCAGTAGGTTATGCTTAATAACATAAATTTAAAAAAATCGGGTTATGTCAAACTTAGTACTAACAGTTCTGATGGATTTGCAGTGATTTACAGTACCTGCAATATTATTAGGGGAAAAGGTCACCTATTTCAGCCGAAATTTCATCTTAATAACTGTTCTAATATTTGTCATTATTAGGTATATGATAAAGCAATATAAGCACATTTAGCCTGTTTCTACATTCTAACTTATGGTTTGAAATTTATATATTTTTTTGTAGTTGCAGTTTATGTTGATTATTTCCATAAATAAATGCTTAAAAGAAAAATTACCCACCAGTACCTGGACTTCATTACTGTGGTGACCTTTGACTTTCATGGGTATTGGAAAAGTTTCACTGGACACAACAGGCCTCTGTATCAATGGTCTCAGGAAACAGGAAGTGAAATCTAGAGCATTTTGTTTCTGATTTTGCAGAAGTTTTCAGTGACATACTGGACAAATCAGGGTGCTCCAGTGGAGAAGCTGAGGATGGGTTTTGCTACATATGGCAGAACATTCCAACTGTCATCTACAGCGAGTGGTCTGGGAGCTCCATCAAGTGCGCTGCTTCTGCTGGCACCTACACCAGAGAAGCAGGCTTCTGGTCTTATTATGAGGTTTGTACACAGCTTACTGTACATGAGTCACACAAACATCACTGTGTTGTTCTATAAGAGACTTGATGACCTAGCTGTGAATGGTTATTTCCCATCAGATCTGCAACTTACTTCAAGGAACCAGCATACAATGGATCCAGGACCAAAAAAGTACCATATGCCACTAATGGGAGTCAGTGTGTTGGCTTTGACACAAAATAAAGAAATCTCCACTGAAATTGTTATTTATAAGTATCAAATATTCCAATCCGAGATTTTCAAGTGTGATATATACCACATACATGTGCAAAATTGTGATTGTGCATACAGCATTAAACTTTGGACGTCTTTGAATTATTTTCAGTATTGGAAATGCCAGGAAAATAAACTATTGAAGAAACAGGAGACAGAGCATATAGTGAAGAAACACCAGCTATCTCATTTCTGTATGGATCATGAACTGTAATTATTGTTTGCTTTTCTGTTTCAGGTGACCTATTTCAAAGATAATAAGTTTGGAGAGGCCTTTGTGTGACCTCAGTGGATATGAATGATTGATTTGATTGATATGGATGATTTTAGTGAACAGTTCTATGGACTGAGAAGCTACTTTCTCATCGGCGAGCTCATGAAATTGCTAATCAATGGTGTATAAATGAATTATATGTGCCATCATCAGTTATTTATGCTACTCATAATATGAATCTTTTTTACTGCACTTCCTTATATTCCTTATCAGTCGCTGCTTTTTTTCCTATTCCTTTTTATCACAGACATCTGCAAAGCAAAGAAACGACGAGGCATATTTTTGTTCAAAACTTCCCTGTATGACAAACAGATGAACTAAAAATTCAAGGTGGGTTTTGAATGGATCACTAACGGTGAATTTGCCACGGTTTTGCTGCGCAGAGAGCTAGCATGTAGTGGTCATGTGCTTTTTAAAACAAGAACAACAAATTAAATTCTGGGAAGTGTGAGCCAGACTCTTTAACATAACGTGCAGCCAGGACCATATATGGCATTTGTGAGCACTGAAATCCACATACCAGACATGTGGTAAATATCATCATTCCAAGCCCATCTATGCAGACATATGTAAAGTAACTAAAGCAAATAGAAATACAGTACACATAATCCACAATTGCCTCCTGTGAAATCAAGTCCCATATTCTGACTATTGTAATGATGATAGTGGCAAAAATTAACCTACTACATGAATACAAGAAATTACACATGTGCAATTACATCAGCCTTACATATTGCTATAATATATATATTATATCATTACCATGTTTGATTTAAGAAATCTTAACCTGTGCTTAAAATAGGCATTAAAACATGGAATGAACAGAATTAGCAACACTGATGGCACCAGCTTTCTAAATCATTCAAATAATATTTAATAACTACTGGTTATATAATAACTAGGGGTTATGAGCTAAATCCTTAGAGACGCTGAGATGTTCATGATCATGACATTCACATACTGTTTGCATTTCTTCCTCTGGAAAATGTTAATAGCAAATTAAGCAATAAGAGTATGAGGAAATGAAGTAAATCACCCCCACCCTCTCACCCAGACACTCAGTCACGCTTTACATTACCTCAAAATCTGACCCAAAAGAACTATTTTTTTTAGCTTCCCATTTTAGATATTATGATTAAAACCAAGAGAAGTAGTAATTAGTGAGTCTGTAGTTATTATATTATATAGAATTATAGAAGTTGGCGTCTATCTATAAACTCATGCTCTTTAAAAATAAATAAATAAATACATACATAAATAAATAAATAAAATAATCAGTGTCAACATGGAGAAACAAGACACTTTCTGTAAACCTGCTCACTAATCTCACGCCATTTTATCACTGTGCTCTGCTTATGGTTTCATGTTCAGAAGATTTCGACTGAAAGTCGATGAATTACTAAAAAAAATTCATGAAAGGTTAAGGTGCATTGTAATATTAATTGAAATCCATTGAATCCTTACTTGAATGTAATGGATGTCTACATTTTTTTTTCATAATTCACTGAATCCTTAAAGAATGATTAACCATTTAATGCAAAAGTTTGCATGTTTTCTTACTTGTTTTGTATCAGGCTCAAACCTAGAGGTCAAAATGAATTGACTTTGAAATAAAAGACAGGAACATTGAGCTGTAGAGATACAACAGGCAAGAATACTGAAGTCTATATTCTCTAAATGCATTCTTTGCACCATAGCGCTAACTGTAGGTTTTTTAAGTGAACACTTGGTAATTTAAGTGAACACTTGGCAGACATTGTAAACAAATAAACCAACCAACCATCCAATATAATTAAATGAAAGCGTGAAAAAATCGAAATATCAAAAGTGAAGAAATGGAACAGGTTATGGAGTAATATTGTGAAAAACTGATTTACATGACATTTTACAAACCACTTCCTTTTTTTAACGAACCACTTCTTTTCTTCACTTCTTTTTTATGCTCTGCCTCTTAAACAGTGGCTTTTGTACTGCAGGAAAACAAAGCCATTGCAAACATAAGGTCATTAACACAACCATTAATATACAACACCCACTGAGGTTTTCTGCGACATACGGTATTGCTACCAATGTAGCGCCTAAGACGTGAAAAGTGCAAGTCATCAAAGATTAGCAAATAATAAATGTCCTGAAGAAAGGACACATGACATTATTCTAGAGTAGACTACATATGACTCACTGTTACTCCTTGTCACAAGATCCTCCAAACACTTTTATAGGCAGAAACATGACAGTAGAAAAACCAGACAGATTTTCAGTAACTTTGCTGTCTTTACAATTAGTAGTAAATAAAAATCACCATTGCAAAATGAAGCATGAAAAAATCTAAGAAGTCCTTGCAAATTAATTAAAAGACATAAAATAAAGCCAGTTCATCTTACCAGTTCACATTATGCAAACAGATTACGCAAACTGAACACCACTGATTGGTTACTGGTCACAGGTTCATGCTCAAAGCTATAATATAAACCCACATAGTTCTGTTTTTGCTCCTGCTGGAAAGGCAGGCTGTGCAAAACTGCAGCCACAATGGCGAAACTTACCCTGCTCACAGGTATTGGTCTTGTTATTCATTCATTAACATTTAGCTGCCAAGATGTTATCTGACATGTGTATGCTGTGTGTTTGAACCCTTTTCCTTGTAGGCCTTTGCCTGTTATTTGTTCATCTTGGTGAGTTTCCTCTATCCGTTATTTCAAGAATCATTTCCTTTGTTTTACTGATCAAACCAACATAAGTAAGCATTTTTGTTTCAAAATTAGGTTCAGCCTATGATCTTATATGCTACTTCACCAACTGGGCCCAGTACAGACCTGATCCTATGAAGTATCTGCCTACCAACGTTGATCCCTTCCTGTGCACACATCTGATCTACGCCTTCTCCATCATCAACTCTGAAAATCAGCTGGCCACCTACGAGTGGAACGATGAGACTCTCTACCAGTCGTTCAATAATCTGAAACAAAGGCGAGTTATTTTCTGTTGGTTATATGATATTATATTCAGGGTTAAAACTGATTTGCTAATCCAAGATTCTACTTCATTTAACAGCAATCCAAGCTTGAAGACACTTTTGGCTGTTGGCGGATGGAACTTTGGTTCAAGGCAGTAAGTGTTTTTTCATGATTCAGACATAAAATTCTGCCATAAAATTGTAAAAAGGACAGAACTGCATTTTTTTTTCCATCCAGATTCTCTATCATGGTGTCCACCCAAGCAAACAGACAGACCTTCATCCAGTCCTCTATCACCTTCCTAAGAAAGTATGGATTTGATGGCCTGGATCTAGACTGGGAGTATCCTGGAGCCCGAGGCAGTCCTCCAGAGGACAAGCAAAGATTCACTCTGCTCTGTCAGGTCAGTACATCACATGGTTATTCTGTATATTGTCATCATACACTACATGTTATGCAGGTAGCTAAAAGCTTCAAGGTGTCAGAATTGTGTTTCAGGAAACAGAAAAATATAGCAAAGAAAAATAAAAACAGAAGGGATGGATGCCCTCTCTCCGTTTATCTCAGTTTAATACAGAAACATGACCAGAATGATTACCTTCAGTTATATTTTACAAAAATCCTATTAATAAAAATGGTTCATCTTGCCCCAGGTTGGGTGTATGGCGTAAATGATGGATTCCCTAACCAACGGGCGAATGAAGCCTTTTTAAATTGACTCACGTTTGTCTTCTAGTACAGAGTTCAATGTAAGAAATCATTTGTTTCTAACAGCAATTAAAATAGCCTTGATAAAGTTCGACATTAAAAATTGAATGCTTTAATTCATTTTTTTCCTTACAAATATTTAAAAGAAATAATAACAGTATTCAGAAAAATGGCTTTTGGATTTTCTTATAATTTCAATCCATTCATTTTATTTATAGAATGATGCAAAATAAATCTAATAATGGACTATGATCAATTAAACTGTAGCCACTATTTTCTTTAAAAATTAAAGTACAGTGAGGTAAAAAGGTATTTGGTGGAGGCTGGAGTGTGACTGTTTGAGGTTGTGGACAGGTGTCTTTCATACAGATAACGAGTTCAAACAGGTGCCATTAATACAGTTAACGAGTGGAGGACAGAAGAACAGGTCTGTGAGGGCCAGAATTCTTGCTTGTTTGTAGGAGCTAAATACTTATTTTCTGTACCATTATACAAATAAATTCTTTTAAAATCATACAATGTGATTTCCTGGGTTTTTTTTTTTTACATTCTGTCTCTCACAGTTGAAGTGTACCTATGATGAAAATTACAGGCCTCTCTCATCTTTTTAAGTGGGAGAACTTGCACAATAGGTGGCGGCCAAATGCTTTTTTGCCCCACTGTACCAGAAAAATCCCATAGGAGGTCCGAACTGGTCCAGGGTGTGATGTTCATTAACCAACCACTTTCCCCATTTCAACTCATAGAAATGATTGGCGCTTCCCTAATATATGGTCATATGACATTTGTGTACACTTGCATAAATTACTTACCATTTTTTAACACCCTTCTCTACAAAGGCTGTGATTGAGTTTTGATAAATGTCTGTTTTTGCCCTGTAGGAGCTTCGACAGGCCTATGAGGATGAAGGCAGTTCTACAGGACGTCCCCGTCTTATGGTCACAGCTGCAGTGTCTGCTGGGAAATCAACCATAGATTCTGGATATGAAATTGCTGAGATTGCCAAGTAGGCTATGATAGACAAGCTGAAAGAAATCAAGTTGCATCAAACTGAGTCTTACTTTACAGAAAAAAAAAAAAACAAAACACATGAAATAAGCAAAATTACCTGCCAACAGAACAGCTTGGAAGTTTAGCTTGAAATTGGTGAAGGTCTGAAGACATTTCTAATAATTTATTTAATACTCTCAGATAATGAGCTGAATCATTTATTTAATACTCTCAGATAATGAGCTGAATCATTTATTTAATACTCTCAGATAATGAGATGTATTTGATAATATTTCATTTGATGTTTGAGTGCTGGTAATTATTTTACCCAGAATATATATCTGTATAATGAGATTTTTTTTTTAATGACATAAGCTTAACCATGTCACTGAACTGGATACTTTATTAATTACACAGGTACCTGGATTTCATTAGTGTGATGACCTATGACTTTCATGGGTCTTGGGAAAGTTTCACTGGACACAACAGTCCTCTGTATCAATGGTCTCAGGAAACAGGAGATCAAATCTACCTGAATACTGTAAACACAAACCTTTTACAATTTCAACAACTTATGCTGGAACTTGGCAATCAGAGACACACTACAACATATTGTTTGATTTTGCAGAATTTTTCAATGACATACTGGAAGAATCAGGGTGCTCCAGTGGAGAAGCTGAGGATGGGTTTTGCTACATATGGCAGAACATTCCAACTGTCATCTACAGCGAGTGGTCTGGGAGCTCCATCAAGTGCGCTGCTTCTGCTGGCACCTACACCAGAGAAGCAGGCTTCTGGTCTTATTATGAGGTTTGTACACAGCTTACTGTACATGAGCCACACAAATGTCTCTTTGTTGGTCTATAAGAGACTTGATAAGCTAGCTGTGAATGGTTATTTCCCATCAGATCTGCAGCTTCCTTCAAGGAACCAGCATACAATGGATCCAGGACCAAAAAGTACCCTATGCCACTAAAGGTGGTCAGTGGGCTGGGTTTGACACCAAAGAGAGCTATAACACAAAGGTAAGAAATCAAGAATGAGGAAAGAATTTCAAAAGGGCAAATTAAATTTAGTGCAAGACTCACTTTTTTGTATTTGTACTGTGTGTACATATGAACTTGCATCTCGTGATTGCACCAGGAGATTGAAGTGCACGTACATAAAATAGAAAATGTGCAAAAGTGTGATCTGATAAAGCACTGAATTTATTCAGGAAGTACAAGGTGCTAGCAGGAAAAATAATAATGACAAAATAGAAGAGCAAGCATTAAACGCAGCAACAGCACCTGGTTCTTTTCTGTTTTAGGTGACCTACCTCAAAGATAATAAGTTTGGAGGGGCCTTTGTTTGGGCTCTTGATTTGGACGATTTTACAGGACAGTTCTGTGGACTTGGAAAATACCCTCTCATCAGCGAGCTCAAGAAACTCCTAAACATAGGTATATATAAATTACAATGTGCCACCATGAGTAATACTGTTACTGTTAATGAATTCTTCTTCCTCATCTGTTTCTCCAGCTGAAGGTCCTTCTGCTCCTTCTTCTAAAATTCCGTCAGCTCCTCCTCCTCCTACTGAAGCTCGTCCTGCTCCTCCTCCTGATCCAGTTCCACAGCGGCATTGTGCAGACAAGGAAGATGGCATCTACCCAAACCCTTCTGACAATAAATCTTTCATCCAGTGTGCTGCAGGGAGAAAATTTGTACAACTCTGCCCTGCTGGCACCATCTACCAAGAGAGCTGCCAGTGCTGTAACTGGGCATGAAACAGGTGCCACAGGTTGTTACTGAGCACATGATACAGATGTGATTTTATTACCGGTATATTTGTTACAGATAAAAAAAGAAAAACAGCACACAGTTGTTTTTACCTGGCTACACACCATGTTTGATACTTTTGCAAGCATTTTATTTCTCGATTTGTAAAAATATTCCATAAAACTTCAGTTTTACATCCACATTTTCTAACAGGATTTAATTATAACTACTTTTTTTCTTTCTTTGTGTTAAAACATTAGCTATTCACAGAGTTATGATGCTCTTTTAAATCCAGAATTAGTAATATGCATTGCTGAATGTAGAAAATGAAATAAATTGCAATATTATTATTATGCTCAAACCCACAAGCTTCCATTCTTCAATGATTCAGCTTGAATGCTCATACCATCAAAGGCATAAAATGCTTCTAAAATGTTCTGTAACAATTCAAGCAATCCTTTACAATCTTCAACGATCACATCAATACCTCAAAAAAGATGATCAACAGAACGGTGAGTAATCTCTTATATAATGTTGCAGTCTGAAACCTTGAAATGGGAAGTACACGACTATAGTGGTGGAACAATACAACAGCATGGGTAATGTTTTAAACCAAAATCACACAATGCATGTGCCGAGATTCAGGCTGTGTATTTAGACAAGTGTATGTGGACACCTGACTCAAACTCTTGCCACAAAGCATGAAGCACACAGTTTTATAAGATGTTTTGTACAGTAACTGTATTGTTACTATTTCCATTCTCTGCAACTAAGGGGCCTAAACATGTTGCAGCAAGACAATGTCAAAGCAAGTCTCATGAAGACATGGTTTGCTAAGGCTGAAGTGGGAGAACTCGGGTGCGATGCACCGCCACTGAACACCTTTGGAATGAACTGGAATGCTGACTTCATCTCAGGCGTCCTCACCCATCATCAGTGCCCGACTTTACTAATGCTCTTGTGGTGAAAGGGTAAATCCCTACAATCACACTCCAAAATGTAAAAAAAAAAAAAAAAAAAAAGAAATCCAGTGGAAATCAAAAGAGGGTAATTACAAAAGGGGACTAAATCAGAAATGTAAACGTCCACAAACCTTTCGCCATACAGTGCATGCTTTTTATAACAATCTGTATTAGTAGCATTTTCAGCAACACAGCTTATATGCAAATATATAGCACTTGTTTTATACTAGGTTTGATTTCATTATTTGGCCTTAAAACCATTTATTTTTATGGCCAATTACCACTTCATCCCATTTTCATCATTAGATATCATACAATTCAAGATCTCACACATTTTGAATGAATGGGGGGAAAAAAGAAAAAAAAAAAGAACACAGCTAGCAAAAAAAGTGATAATATTTCTGCAAAGTACATCAACAATTTTGTTTTAATGGGTTTTAAAAATTATATCGGACAAATGGCAGCCGTTGTTAGCAATAAATTGATTTTCCTTCAAATCCTCAAGAATTCGAGGACAATGTCAGAAAACCTTTTCTTTTAGGTATGCCCAAAGGAAAAAGTCTCAAGGGCTTAAATCTGGGTCACCTTGCCAGCCACTCCATGTCTCCCCTTAAAGAGATCAAATGCCCAGGAAACAGTTCCCTCAACACTCCAAGCACACGTTGTAGAGTGTGAGGTGTGGTCCTGTCCTGTTGAAACCATACATGTTCTGTATCCATGTCATCCAGCTTGGGGCGCAGAAAGTTCTCAAACATTTCAACATACCGACCGGTGGTAACAGTTCTGTTGCACCACCTTCTTCAAAAAACTATTGGCTGATCACAGCAAAGTCGGCAACTGCACCCCAAACAGTTACATGAGGAGAGTGATATAATTCTTATAACAATTGATGAAGAAAATGAAAATGATGGAGCCTGGCCTACCGAATGTGACCAATCCCGCCTCTCTACTATCACTACAGCCTGCACAGTGTCCACTCCAAATGTGGGAGATCTTTATGCCCCATCCTGTACAATTTACTTGAATCATTCTATTATTTCTGTATAACACACTCCATTTAAAATGATCCCTGAGATTGGCTGCCCCGATTAAAATGCAGTTACTGGATGTTTTGGTGCAATGTTAAATTGTTAGTGATCACATTAAAGGGGTCTGAAATGCCCTTTATCAGAACAGATCAGAGATCATGTTGGCTGGTGTGTGATGGTGGGAGGTTTTTGATGTCGCAGTTCTGGATGAGCTGAAAGTAAAAAAGCACAGTCTCCTCGTAGTTCTTGGAAGAGATCCTTTCGTTGATTCCATGGAATCTAAACAGAGGTGTAAATCAGAGAAAGAGATGATCTCATGTGATAGCTGATACTCCTTCCTGAACTTTAGTTAATAAAGTTCCTGAACCAGTTACCACTTGTCCATTTTCTCTCTCCACCTGTCTTCTCTTCACTTTCAACAATTTATTCCAAATGTAAGCATAAGATTACTTGCATTTCTCTCCCTCACATTACAAAAAGTCATCTCGGGCCTTTTTCTCCTCTAGTGTCTAGACACAACTCTGATTAAACATTAAACGGGGGTCTCATTTATCAAGGCGTGTCTAGAACAAGTACAATATTTGTGCAAACATTTGGTATTAATCACACACATATGCACAGCTGTAAACAATGGCTTTGATAAATCGAACACATTCAAAATTGATGTGTTTATGAATGGCCATACTCAACTGCACAAAGAAACACCATCAAATAGCCATATATGGTACACAACTTCCCTTTCTATAGGCCTAAGAAGAGTGTTACACACAATGAAGTGAAGATACTCTCGCCTAAAGTAGTGCAAAATAAAACTAGTTAAGTATGATAAGTACCTTTCTAAGTACTTTTTCTTAAATAACAAAAATTTATATATATATATATATATATATATATATACAGACGTGGACAAAATTGTTGGTACCCTTCCGTTAAAGAAATAAAAACCCACAATGGTCACTGAAATAACTTGAAACTGATAAAAGTAGCAATAAATAATAATTTACTGAAAATGAACT
>JAQMCW010000015.1:10739585-10761581 GCA_030068335.1 Chrysichthys cranchii | reverse complement strand
GTGTGTGTGTGTGTGTGTGTGTGTGTGTGTGTGTGTGTGTGTGTGTGTGTGTGTGTGTGTGTGTGTATATATATAATTTCATATCATATCATATAACATTTCCCTGTGGTGCAAGTTCAGTGTTAGCGTATATTCTCCAATTCTCCGAATACATTCAGTCACTGCAGCTGGATAAATGTTCAGGGATTTTAATGCATCAAATGAGCAAAAGTTTTGCCAATAAACATTTATGTCAAACTAAAATTACAGCTTTACCCTTTTAGACTTAGTACTGAGGCAATCCATTACATAAACCTTGCTGTCTAGACAGCTGTAAGCATCTAAGGTCTGACATCTAGTGCTGAAAATGAGTAACAGCCACCACACCTTTCAATGGCCAAATACATTTGCAATAAGTAAAAAGAAATGGTCAGTAAACACAGATTGTCACGTCCTAGCCAGTTGCAGAATTTCTATTCTTAATCATCTTGCAGGCTCCTTTTTATAAGTGCAAGTGTTTATTTGATCATAATAATGGGATCCTCTTCTTGTTAGTGTTCAGGATTAGAACAGTCTAGGTTCATTCTTGTTTGAAAGCCTATTTGTTTTTTCAAACATTTGGTTAAAATGCTTTTCAGTGGGGTTTCATGAGTTTGCATGATTACTCAGGATTGTTTACAATGACAAGTTGGGACACTGTTTGTCTGAACTGTTTCGTCATGTCTGTATCCTTCCTTTCAGTTATTCTGTCAAAGCTTGGGTATATATATATATATGCATCCTTTGTACCTCCATAGTGCACTCCTGCTGTAAGATGACATACTGGGTGCGGTAATGCTGTGATATGGGACCCCCAAACTTCTGGATTGGCCTGGCTGAACCTGATTCCTCTGCTCCCGTTTATGCTGTTACTGGGTCTTCATTTCGAAGACGTCTGCACTTGTGATTATCCGTCATGCTGCAACAGATAATCTCACCTGGATGTTACAGAGACATGGACTTTCCGATACCTGCTATGCCTGTGACTCACCTTCCTGCTGCAGTGGATAAACTTAGCTATACAGAGTAGACACTCGTACTTTGCGCAGACATTCCCCTGGGTCAATCATCTGGCTGCAATTACAGCTGCCAGTCTTCTGGGATATGTCCTTATCAGCTTTGCACATCTGGATCCGGATATTTTTGCCATCCTTCTTGGAAAATTGGATGGAGACCGTCGGGCGTGAGCAATTTTCTTGCCATAAATTCTCAAGCAGTCTTGAGAATCTTTGACTTGGCAATTCTAACACACTCCAGTGAAGCTTGGCAGCATGCTTATGGTTGTTGTGCTGTTGGAAGGTGAGCTTGTACGCCAGCCTCGTATTTATTGCTGACTGAAACAGAGTTTCTTCTTGAATTTTGCAACTATTTTGCCCTCAGCTCTGACTAGTTTCCCTAGTTCCTGCTGATGGAACACATCCTCACAACATGATGCTACCCCCACCATGCTTAAATATGAGGATGGTATTCTGCTGATGAGGGGTTTTCTGCCAAACCTAACACCTTGTGACAAAGGTAAAACTGACTGTATTTGGTCTCATGAGATTATAAAACTCTTTTCATGTGGTGATTTTTTTTTAATGATTGCTTTATTCTCACCATTCACTTAATTCTTTTAATACTATTAATTCTATTTCTCATCTTCTTCTGCATCCAATTTTCTATCCCACACTCTGGCATCACCCAGAATAGGGTAATTTCCTTTTGAGTCTGGTTCCTCTGAAGGTTTCTTCCTCATGTCACCTCACAGAGAATTTCCTTCATACTTTCACCTCTAGCTTTCTCATAATCTACATCTGGATTCCTGTAAACTACGCTATGTGACGAAATCATAAAAGCACTATACAAATAAAAGTGGAATTGAATTCGAAACAAAATGTAGGGAACTTCCCACCACATTTGGATTTAGAATTGACTGGGAAATGTTCGGAATATTTTATTATCATTGCATAATTGATGTCCAACAGTGTGCCGAGATAAGCTGTGGATATTTACTGTTTTAGCACAAATACGTGGAATCCTGCTCTCTAAATCCAGTATTAAAGTATCCAACATGTTTAGATATCTGTTAACAGTAGCTGAAGGAAGAAAGAGTTCTGCAATCACGAAGGACCTATATGTGAGTCAGAACTTTTTAAAAGGTTTTATTACTGTAAAACCCTTGTACTTTTTCTACATACCAAAAAAAATTATAGCACAACAATTTCTCAAGTGGCTGCTTTGGAATAACATGCCCACATTCCTTAAGCTTTTAGAGACAATGTGCGGCCAAATTCACTGCCAAGAAACGCCTCAGATACATTTTACAAAATACAGTTTACAATAATAAATAAGATAAATAATTCTGCAAGAACAGTAGACTGGGAAATGCAATAGGATTATACAACACATACAATATAGGGGAAACATGATCCAACACTACTGACTTTTGTCTAGTCTATTGCCTCGAGTACAAATCAGATTTGCAACTTAAGATACATCTGTTTTTTTCACTGAACAAAAATCAACTGGCTGAACGAACAAGCATGCCCTATAGTCGCCATCATTGTTTATTCCATCTCTTCCCAGTGTCTTCCTGTAATAGTGAGCAGAATGAGATTTCCTGAAAACAGGTTCCCCATTAGCTTGTAATTTACTATTAAGCAGACCTATCAAATGATTAAACTTTGACACCATGCCACAAGAAACTCCTGGATCATAATATTGCGTTTGTAGATATTACTCTGACCCAGTAACGTACTTACTCTGAACCTCTCTTAGATCATGAGAAGTACTTTAGGTTCTCCAGTAACTTCAGTAGTTTCATATTTATGGATTAGTTTGGACCAGGTTACTCAAATTTACAATAATCAAGATTATTTCCTTTCTTCATTTTTCTCCTCTGTTTTCATCTCTATTTCCTCCTTTATTTTCTCATCTGTTTTCTCTCCCACTTTCTCCTCTTGTCTCTCAGGAGCTTCACATGGAGCCAGCACTGCTTTTGGTTGCTCCACCATAGTGGTCTTTTTAGATGTTCCTGTTTGCAAGGAGAGATGACATGTAGATACATTATTAAGTTTCTAAACCCCTAAAGCTTTTTACCTGTAGAGGTCAGAAAAAAGAGGCCATTTTACCGCTGAGGTAGTTTTTGTGGAAGTAGTGGCAAAGCATAAGGCCAAAGAAGAGCGCAAATCCGACGCAGCCAGCAATCATGCCGCAGAGGAGGAAACTATAGCTGCCTTTTGTCTGAATGATCTAGAATCAATATCATAGACATAATTAGTCTAAATGATCTGAAAAACATGAGGAAAAAAGCTGGAAAAACAAATTTCGCACTTCATACCGATCCAACCACGACCTGGAGGACCATTTCACCCATTCCAGCACAGGTCACTATGACAGGGGTGGCACATCCTGAAAAAACAGAGTGATGAGAAGTGTGGGGTTTTGTTGCATTTTGCCCAAAATGTGCAATGAATAAAAAAAAATACAGCGATTTGCATAAGTATTTACCCCCCTGAACTTCATCCTCATTTTGTAATGTTAAAACCTGGAACTGAAATGGACTTAATAGGGAGTTTTGACATCTAATTTACATACTGTGTCTAACATTTCCCGGTGCAGTATTTTACTGTGACACAAACATGAATTAAACCTTGCACTTAAACCAATTTACAGCAATAAGGGTGCATACTTATTAAACCACAACTCTTGCATAATTTATTCCCCACTTCAATACTAGAGGCTCTCTTGTGTAGATTTGTGGTGTATAATCCCAATTAAGTACATTTTAGTTCCAGGTTATAAAATTACAGATATTTGGAGAAGTTCACAAAGGGGGATACTTTTGCAAGGTCTTGAACGAGGCATTTTATTGACCAAAACCCAAAATATATAAAAAGATAAACAAGAGTATAAAAAAACCTACTCAAGTTACTGAACTACAGTATGTTACAGTGATATCTAGAGCTGGGCTTGGAATTTAAATTATAGCCGTTTTGTCATCTGATTATTCAGCCATAGTTTATACGCCCTCAAAAGTGTAAAAAAAAAAAAAAAAAGAAAGTGGTGAATAGTCTACAAATGTATATTTTTGACATACCCTGGTAGTCTAGAATGTCCTCTGTGTAAGCAAGCATGCATGGAAAGATGCTGCTGAGGAAAAGCCCGAGGACACATGTCCCTACGAACAGGAATATGCTACTAGTGTAGAAAATCAGCAGTAGCAATACGGTCACTATTACACCAGCCTGAGGAACACATCCAGAGACAGAGACAGGGTTTAGTAGCAATCGTGCACATAGTAACTGAAATTGTAGAACTATATCAAGACATTTACCAGGCTAAACATGAGCAGGTACATTGGTCTGAAGCGATAAGCCAGTGGAATAGAGATCAGCCTCCCTCCAGTAATAGCAGCCCAGAAGACACAAGGTAAATAGCCAGCTGTTTTAGCATTTAGTGACATCGGAGGCGACACAGCATAGGTGTACGCAAAACCAGCATAGGCCCCCTATAGTCAAGAATCAGTGTCTGTTACTGGAGATTCATAAAGCTATATATACCCTATGGTCAAACATTTGTGGACACCTGACCATCGGATCCATATTTGGTTCTTCCACCAAACTGCTGGGTGTGATGGACAGCTGTTCAGAAACTTTTGGCCATATAGGTATGTACTGTGTATATCAATAAACAGTAACTATTGACTGCTGCTCACCACAATGCCATCAGTCATAAAAAGGACCACTCCTCCCAAAATATGGATTCCAAAGAACGAAGCAGGAAGCTCACGCAGGTTACCGTTCATACAGCCGCTGAAAAGGTCTCCATGGCCTGGAGAAATAGAGAGAGTAATTCAGAAACCCCAAAGGAACAAAACATCAGAACAACCTACTCTGATCTTATTCTGTACCTCCAACTTCTTGCTCTTGTGCCTCTGTGCTCTCGGATGTGTTGGCCTCCATGGCCAGCTCATCTTTGTCCAGGAGACGGGGTGGGCCATTCGGGCAACATGGAATCAGTTTCTCGAAGTACATTAGCACAAGCACTGCAATAGGTACTGGCAGCTGGAACAAAACAAGCACCCTGTGACTTCACTTGACTTGATTTTATGACTCAAATTCCAGCCCAACTTTACCATCCTGCCTGGATTTTATTTAGCTCCACCTGCACCCTAATAATCTCCCATGATCATTGTTCCCTGTCTTGTGAATTCTGTGCGTGTAGTGTACATTGACATCTTCCCTCATTGCTTTGACTCTCACTTTGCTTTGATAGAACTGTGTGCAATTAAAACTCTTACACTTTGTGGGGGCACGGTGGCTGAGTGGTTAGCACTGTTGCCTCACAGCAAGGGTTCGAGCCCCGGGTTCGGCACGGGTGCCTTTCTGTGTTTGCATGTTCTCCCTGTGTTCATGTGGGTTTCCTCCGGGTACTCTGGTATCCTCTCACAATCCAAAGACATGCACAGAGGGGATTAAACTAATTGGCCGCTCAAAATTGCCCGTAGGTGTGAATGTGAGTGTGAATGGTTGTCTGTCTGCGGTGGATTGGCGACCCGCCCAGGGTGTGTCCCGCCACTCGCCCGATGTCAGCTGGGATTGGAGCCAGCTTCCCCCCACGACCCTGAACAGGATTAAGTGGCAGAAGACGAAGACGAGACACTTTGTGCATTCTTATGACACAGCAAGTTACCAGTTTCTCTTTGCTGCCATAGACGAAATGAAAAGATAATACTATATGTCACACCAGAATTTCCCAGTAAAGTCACACAAGCTATGTTGCAGGTAATCAAGAACAAAATTCTCATCATCTCTAAGGTTTCTTAAGAGCCATAATCCATCCATCCATTCTCGATACCACTTATGCATTAAGGGTTGCAGGAAAAGCTGGAGCCAAAGTCCCAGCTGACTTTAGGCGAGAGGTGGGGTACACCATGCACAGGTCACCAGTCTATCATAATATCTTATCAGTGTTCAAAGTTTTCCCTGCTCTGTGACTATCACAGGACTAACAACGAGTCCCCCTCACATTCAAACCTATGTGCTATTTACAGTAGCCAGTTGATCTTATCTGCATGTTGTTGGATTGTAGGAGGAAACCCCATGCAGGCACAGGGAGAATGTGCAAACTCTACACAGAACTGCCCCAGTCAGCTAGTAGGGTCGAACCCAGAACCTCTTTACCACAAGCACTGCACTGCACCACCCTGCCACCCAAGTCTCATACTAATGATGATTTATTTTACACACGATTATCCATTCAAGGTTTAACTTAAGCCCTAACATGAATATCTCATCAGTGTCCAAAATGTTCCTTAAGCTTTTTAAAGCAAGAGAAGCTTGCTCAATATCCTACATTAATCAGAGCCATGATCCAGAAAGCATAGGACACATTGGACTGCTCCATGTCTCCTCCAGAATGCTCCGAGTGGTTGTGAAGCATTGGACTCCTGAGGCCTGCCAGGCTGTGTCTGAAGTGGTGCATTATTGACTCATCCTCTGTGCTGTTCATATTGTGACAGTGCTCCGAAAGGAAAGGATCTGCGATCAGGGGGCTCACCAGAGCACCAAAGCCAATAAAGAAGTGCAATGCCTAGGAAAAGGGAAGACACGGGGAGGCAAGATTTTTTTGTATTTAGGCAATTTTTCAACCAGCCCATATGGAGAAAGTTCTCTTGCAACTTGAACAGCGGTTTTAAGCATAAATGATGGATCTATTAAATCACAGGCCAAAACCCGTATCAGTTACAGAAATCACAGGTTTTCCTGAAATGAATCAAATGGTATGCAGAGGATATTCATACATAGTTTCCGCTAAAATATATGTATATATAATTAGAATGAAAGAAAAGCAACAGGTCTCAGTTGTACAACAGGTTTGTGTGTATGCACTCAGTCACCTGCAGGAAGATTGCCGAGTCTTTCTGGTAAATAACCACCAGCTGTATGTTTGCAATCGTATCAATGACACCCATCGCCAGTCCTGAAACAGCCATGGCTATGGCTAACTGTAACACATTATAGCAGAGAGGAATGATGGCAAAGATCAGAGAAATGAGGAGAGAGGACAGGAAAAGAGCAGCGAGGGCACTGAACAACCTGAGAAACAGAGAGAGAGAGAGAGAGAGAGAGAGAGAGAGAGAGAGAGAGAGAGAGAGAGAGAGATTGTAATATATGTCCCTTGTACCATTATATCTATAATCTTCATATTCATCTAGTCAAGAGATCATCATGTAAGTAAGAGTCTTCAAATAGTAAAGTAAAATCCCACTGGTTATTAAAAATGGAATGGATACTGTAGATACTGTTGCGTTAGAATAACGCAAGGCCTTACAAAGAGAAATACTGCATATTTACCTTGTCAAACATGAAAGAAATTAAAGTATTAATGTACAAAAATAAAATTCACTGTTTAGCCTTCAGGTTTTATAGCGATCCTGGTTTTATTGGATCTTAGTGCTGCGTCTGATATGGTTGACCATGGGATACTGTTAAAAGGTGTCCAAGACCTTGTGTTGAAATGGTCTGAGTCCTACCTCACAGAACAAGCCACAGCCCAATCCAGCTCCAAAAGTATTGGAACGGCGCCACAATTTTCGTGTTTTTTTTTTTTTTGCCACTGTATGCACCACCACAATGGATTTGATAAGAAGTCATAGCATTGGCTTAGAATTGTAGACTATCAGAATTAATTCAAAGGATTAAACAAAAATATCACATAATGGACATTTGCATGTTTAGAGCTACTGTGGGTTACTCTGTACCCATTAAAAGTGTTTGTCCAGTGTGTAGATCTAAAATATTGTCTTTTTAAATAAATAAATAATTACATAGCTTTTGAAAACACATTCCCAAGAAGAAGACCCACAGTAAATAACACCAAATAACCCCACAGCAGATCAGAATCATAATGCATGAAGGAATCAACACATGATAATAAATAAACAAACAAACAAACAAACAAACAAATAAATAAATACCAGAGATTGGGATTATCCAACTGGCTATTAACTCCATAGTGGAGTTTCAAAATTGGTGACCTTTTACTGTGAATACATATAGTCAATCAAATGACTAATGTAGAATTTGGTGTATCCTTTAAATACAAATGTCTTTCGAGAAGAAGAAGAAAACCCAGTTTTTATTTTCCAGTGAAGATACATAACACAACAGCAAACTCACGTTTTCTTGAAAACACCGCCAATCGAACTGCCAATAAGTAGACAAATCTGTTGCGAGAAGAAAACCCAGGTGATCTCCTGTAGCGTTGAGTTGGTCTGACATTTCAGATCTAATATAGTTGGCCCCAGGAATGCTATACAGAGTCCAAAACTAAAGAACACACTCCAATATGTCAGGGTGTGCTGCCAGTTCCGTTTGAAAAGTGTAATAAGACGCTCTTCAACAAACATGCTTCCCTCAGATCGAATGAATACAGTATTTTAATGTCAGGGTTCTTGAAAATCCAGAGGATTTCCTGCTCACACTCTCTTTGCTCAGGTCTAGATCGTCAAAAATCAGCAGGTGATGTTCGGTACTTAAAGAGCTGTTGACGGTGTCACGTGTCACGTTCACGGAAATACATTTCAGGTTAATACCTGAAAGGGAGGATGCGACAGAGGTATTTTCTAGAACTGTCAATGATTTTCATGTTCAGCATCGTGTCGAAATCAGATTTCAGTGGAAACTATCATTTTATGGTTCAGTCCCTCTATCCTGTCTCTTCCAGGGTTAATTAGTGGTGAAACTGGAGGGCCGTGATGTCCTTCCTGTGGTCGACATAGATTTGAAGCACCTGGATCATCAAAATTCATAGATCCTAAAAAGTAACACACACACACACAAAAACATTTATATATACTGTATATATATATATGTGTGTGTGTGTGTGTGTGTGTGTGTGTGTGTGTGTGTATAAACATTCACTGCCATGTGGGATGATGTTTTATTACAGTTGAATCACTATTATTCCCACACATTAAGCAAAATAATGCATTATAGTGATTAAATAAGGAAACCTAAATCTTTGTGGATCTTAGTGGTCACTTAAATATCCTAATGGGGCTCTAAATGAATACTTTATTAAAGGCAGGAAGACCTAGAGAGTAAAACCATTACTCCTATTGATAAAGACTGATAGGTCATTACTACTATTGAAATCTTGCCTCTAGGTCGTTGCAATACAACAAAGCAATTTTACCAATACAATTGAATTCATTTTTCAATTTGCTTAAATTAGATCTAATTTCATAATAATTTTAGATCGAAGCAGAGGTATAACTCACAGAGTGCAGAAATATTCATTGAGGGGAAAAGAGAAAGCCCTCTACAGATGTGTGTTTTTATTATTGGCACTCATTAACAGCTGTAAGTCATCCCTCACTTCCTCTTCATGAATTACACTGACACACAGGGTCTTAATGCAACACACTTTTAACTGAGAACTCGCATTTTTCTTACTGTTTCAGCTTGTCAGGGTTACATTTTAAACGGCACCTTCCCATTCCGAGTTATACAAAAGGATTCGGAAGTGGCTGGCAGATGAGTTATGGATTGGAGAATGTTCACAAAGCCTCATTGTGCAATGGTGCTTTGTTAGCTGGCCAAGCAGGTACACGTGTTATACAACAGGATTTGGTGTAATTCAAATGTAATAGTTATTTTGTACTAGGGGCCTTCTACAACAGTTTGGAATTCTCTTTCCTTCTTTCTTTTCCCGCATGGTTTCCCTGGGCTCTCAGACGCTACATACAAAACAAATCATATCCTCCTGAGACCCAAAGTCTAATGGTGTATGCCTTGTCCTTTCTCCTCACTGTTTCTCTTTTTTCATAACTCATAACTATTCAACTTGATCATTGTCTCCAAACAGGAAGATGTTTGGCAAAAGAGTAATACTCAATGGTCCTCATATGAGGATCTTACAAGGAAATACACACAATGTAGTTTGGGGGGGAAAAGTGATGTCCTCTATGGAGGACATTGGGGTCTCAGGCGGGAATCCATTGACAGGAGAAGTGAATAACAATGATCCTCTCATTACAATGGCACCTGTTGAGGGATGGGATATATTTGGCAGCACGTGAGCGGTCTGTTTTCAAACCAGTACCTGTTATGCAGTGGTTATTACCTACCAAACGTGGTCCAAAGAAAAGACAACCAGTGAACTGGTGACATGGTCATGGGCACGCAAAGCTCACTGATAGACATAGGGAGCAAAGGCTAGCCTGTATTGTCTGATCCTAGAATTACTGTAGCACAAACTGCTGAACAAGTTAACACTGGCTATGAAAGGAAGGTGTCAGAACACAGTGCATCACAGCTTGCTGAGTATGGGGCTGTGTAACCTTAGACTAGTCAGAGTACCCATGCTGATCCCTGACCACTGCTGAAAGTGCCTACAGGCATGCGATCCTAAGAACTGGAACATGGAGCAACAGAAGAAGGTGGCCTGGTCTGATGAATCACATTTTCTATTACATCATTTGGAGAGCCGGGTGCGTGTGTCACTTACCAGGGAAAGAGATGGCACCAGGATGCACTATGGGAAGAAGGCAAGCCAGCAGAGGCGGTGTGATCTCTGGGAAATATTCTGCTGGGAAACCTTGGGTCCTGGCATTTATGTGGATGTTACATTGACCACCTACCTAAACATTATTAGTCCCTAATAACAGTGGCCTCTTTCAGCAGGATAATGCACCCTGCCACACTGCAAAATCTGTCCATAAACTGTTTGAGGAACGTAACAGTTTAAGGTGTTGACTTGGCCTCCAAATTGCCAGAAGTCCAATCAGATCGAGGACCTGTGGGATTTGCTGGACAAACAAATCCGATCCATGGAGGCAACACCTCACAATTTACTTTCATTAAAGTTAACTCGCAATTTTGAACTTTAAGAATCTGCAAGACTCCATGCCTCGACATGTCAGAGCTGTTTTAGTGGAACAAGGAGGACCTACACAACATTAGACAAGTGATTTTAATGTCATGGCCGACTTGGTGTATGTCTTGCATGACATTCTGGTTTACAGATCAAAAAAAAATTCTGTACTTCCAAAATCAACTGTATGACCTACGTATATATTAAGATTATCATTAACGAACCAAAGGCATCACAAATCTTTTTGTACACATTTGCTATAAGAACACGACTAATACATTATACACCTGCAATATAAATGATCCACAGCTTGAAAATCAGGTTGAAAGCATTTGAATATTTACAACAATTTATGGCTACATTTGTTAATGTGTTAGTTTTAAAAAATATATCCAGTTCAGCTATGCCTCATATCCCTCCCATATTCAGATACTGCATGTTCCCAAAAAAAATCTAGGACTCAAACAACACTTTAAAGGCAAGATACATTTTATTTTTCCTTGTAAAACAAATATTCCAAAAATCAGATCAGCTCAATTAAAACAAAGTTTTTTTATTTTAGTTTTATTTTAGATAAATTATCATAGATTGAAAGGCTACATAACTGGACAAAGATAGAAGTCATGGAAAAGACAAAAGAAGCAGAGAAAGCTCAGGATGGTTTGAACTGAATTACATTCTGCTTCACTATCCAACTGGCTCCACAGATAATTTATCTGAAAGGCATCTATAAGCATCAAAATACTTAAAAAATACACATATGAAGCATCACAAAGTCAATAATAAGGTTGTTACTAGCTCGCTTCTGACAGTCGTCCTGACATTCAGACACCCAAATCATCGTACACCCTACCTTTCCTGTCACACCATCTAAACATGACTCACGACACACGTAATGCCACTCCATGAACTGCGGTACTACAATGCAATTATAGGCTACGTTTAAGCTACAGAAATGTCGAAAGCAAAACTGTTTTAAAAGCATCATAACGTTAGCATCTTTTAATGTTATCTTTTTTTTTTCAACCCTTAGAGAATGTACAAGGTGACGTCTAACCTTCCACTCTTTTCCAGCACTTAAGCTTTTTTGAGAAAAAAAAAAGGGAAAGAAAGAAAAAAAAAAAAGATTTGAAATGGGTTTCAATTAGAAATATTGGGGTGTGGTGGGGGGACAAAAAAAAAAAAACAAAACAAACAAACAAAAAACCAGAACTGATGTTTACATGCAACTTGCCGAGTAAAACCTGAATTAAGAACCGATGGCAGAAAAAGTGGTGGTCTTAGGTTAAAGACAATGAAACATTCCACATTCGTGGAATATGATGGAACTGATCTGATATTGTGGCCAATTTGGCATTTTACAAATCCACAGAGCAGCTTGATGACAAGGCTTGACATTCACCGAACAATAAAATGACCCTGCCTGCAGATATGAAAAGCATTTTACAGAGTGAGATCATAAACTTTGCTTATGTTGTGAACTAGCATAAGAGTTCCCCCCAAAAAACCTGATCTCTTATGGATTTCAAATCTTGGATTTTGCTTCAGGAGGTAACCGCATTACTTCCCGTAACTCCATTCCTTTTAGAGCATCAGAGCAAATCATTGATCTAGATCTCAATCTGCAATTACCTGTTTCGAGAGGTTTTGACGCTGGAGCTTTCACAAAACAAATCTGCCATCAGTGAGCAATATCAAACATGCTTGACGGTGCACTAAAACGTTCCACCACTTTCTTGAGTTTCAAACTGAATAAGGATGAAATTAGCAAAATGGTCATCAAGCAACGCTCAACATTAATAGAGATTATCGTAAGCTGGATATAGAGAAAGTGGCGCAGGTACTTCAGCGATACTGTTTGCAAATAGTGTGGATGATACTTCACAGAGAGTTCATCTGAAATATTGTATTTACAGAACGAAAGAAATTAAACAAACATCCAAAACACCTGGAACAGTGTGGAAAGTAAACTCCACTGTTCCACAATAAGAAAAGACCAAAAACGGGTAAAACAATTTCCTGCCATCAGAAAGAAGACGATCAGTCTTCACCTGATGGAGCATCCTCCTCAGAGGCATCGTCCTTTTCCTCTTTCTCCTTCTCACTCTCTCGCCCCTCTTTCTCCTCACCGTCGTTGTCCTCCCCTTCTCCGGCGCTCTCTTCAGTCTTCTCGGCTGGGGGGGATTTTTGCTTCTCGCCCTTCTTCTTGTCCTTCCCGTCCTTCTTCTTCTCCTCCTCTTCCTCCCTGGGGCTTTCGATGTCTTCGTCCTCGTCTTTAGGGATGACTTTTTTGGATACGACCCTCTTTGCCTTAGTCTGACGCTTTCCTCTCTTCTTTTTTGGCCCCCTGCTCACTAAAATGTAAACAGAGATCCATATGTATTAACACAGAACATGGGGCTATGGAAAGTGGGTGCGGTTTAGTAGAACAGCTTTTCTTCCCTAGGAGCTAGTACCTGAAGTTCTTATTCTGGATTTCGGGGACTTCTTGTCTTTGCTCCTCCTGCTCACTTTCGAGTTCCTCCTCTTGGGCCGCCCATAGTCGCTGTCATCGTCATCATCTTCCACCATAAAATCTTCATCGCTGCCTGAATCCTCTGTAGGAGCAAAAACGATCAGTAGTGCTCTAATGCTCTAAATGCTCCTGCAAACTTATTAAGTACCCTTACTCTGACTGAAGAACGCAAGGAAAATATTAGCACCTCCCGTATAAACATCGCTGTCGTCTTCGTCTTCCTCTTCCTCTCCCCCCTCTTCTTCACTGCCTCCATCCCCAAGAAGAATCTCCCTCTGTTTGGAAGCTGCTTTACTAGCAGCCTGTCGCACCTGCCGGCCCTTCTTCCTCACAACCTTCTCGTCGTCATCACTGTCATCTAAAATTCAAAAATAATCGATACATACATTGAGAACGTTCACTTTCTGAAATGGTAAAAAGACCTTCATTTTATTTTCAGAAAGAACTCTGTAAATTAAGCAACAAAAGTTGTACGTGATACCTGCAGCTCTTTTCCTTTTAGCGGTCGCCTGCCTTCCTTTGCTTGTCTTTTTAGTCTCATAGTCACTGTCACCACCGTCGTCATCCTCTTCCTCCTCACCGTAGTCATTATCGTCATCACTGAAGTCCTCTGGAACAGAAGAAAGGAAGATTTCTTATGAATGAGCAACTGCGGCATCATTAAATATGCTCGGCAACTGGTACCAACAGGAACTTGACTTACTCTTATGGTCTTTAATTCGAGACTCATCACTGCAAAAAACGACAAGTAGTTATTCAGAGATATGACGTAAAAACATCTGAGGAAGGTCCTTATTAACATGCTGAGATGTTTCTTACTAACTGGTCACTCATTCAAAATACTTAGCAATATGATCGGTGAACAGTCACATGTACATGTTTCTCAACTCAAGCATGCAGCACAGGATATTTACATTATACTGACTGAAAATGAACTTGTATTTATGAAGCCAACCTCTGTTTCATCGCCTTCTCGGGTCTGTCAGAATCTCCTTCATACTCCTCATCTACAATCAGTCATCATAACAACAACATACCAGTTACTAAACAGTACTCATCGCTCGACAAGTGTATTCAGTGACGTTTATCATGTCTCTTATTATTAAGCATGCAAGTTTGGCACCTGATTTTATTTTTGCTCTTTTTAAAGTCGCAGAAATACACAACAACTGCGAGGGAGATTTTAGTTCTGCAATTTATTATAGGCTTGTTAGAGTGGCATGTCAAGCATGGGTCGTGTTCCCACCATAGGAAGATCTGTTGAGGAGGCGTTGTGGCTTGAAAACCTCGTTAACAGTTAGCAAAATCACTGGTATGGTGGAAACCACGGGAAATGAGCTGGTCGCTTATGGCACAGGAATACCCGTGTGTGTGTCACTAGCATATTTTCTAAACCTCTGCAGAGCCTTCTAAAGAGGTTAGTCAGATTATAGCATTAGCGTTCTAGGAAATGGGTTTATTTTTGGTCCTTTAAGGTACGTCGGCCTATTAAGGACCATGCCAAAACAGTGCAAAATTAATAGGCTAAAATGAATTAAAAGAAAAGTATGCATAGCTAAATAGGGACAAGACACCATAGGTATTTGTACAGCGATTCTGTGAGGACAACTGCCAAATCATGGTCCCGAAACGTTCTAGAGTCCAGAACATTTAGTTCGCTTTTAAAAAGCGAATCTGTACTGCACGAACATATCGGTTACCCAAGATTTGCAGACATGTTTTGAGATGTAGATATGTACAGGCGTACTCACCAGCATCGTCAGACTCTTGAAACTGGGCATAATCAACTACCCTCTTATTCCTGTAGGGACAAATTGAACATTTTAACGCAATTCATGAGAAGACAAAGCCCTGATAACTTGTACACGTATGTGTTTGCGTCTAGAGCTGTTTCAGCGTCATGGTTCACAGTTAGCCACAGCGTTCGCTCGGGCGCTTACCTCACCTGTGAGTTTGTTTCAAAATAGAGATTAAAACAAATGTTTGTCTGGTACTGTCCACACACCTGTTGTACGACTTGGACCATTTTTTCCCCGCCTCAGTGTGGCCTCTTTTCTCACAGGTGCACATTTTCAGATTGACAAAATGATGGGACAAAATGAAATATGACAAAAATGACAGCGTATGGGATTTCATGGAAAAGTTACTCTCAAAAATATGAAAGAACACCAACTGAGGGATTTGACCTTTTGGTTGGTTTTTTATACCCAAACAAAGTGCAGAGACTTTTGTCCAAAGCTTTTCACCCCCAGCTTGTGGTTGTGTTTTGAAACGGAGGCTTAATATCGTGACACGGTGATATCGCTAGACGGTTATCATACCGTGAACACCTCAAACTCCTTAGCTATATTTAGAAACAAATCAAAACCCAAAAAATTATGTTTGGCAGCGAGTTTATTAATACGAGTCCCATCCACAGTCCATTTATTTATACCCACTTATATCCGTGTGTTCATAACGCTATGGTCGCCTAGCTGTTTTATAAACAGCTTAACAAACTGTGGGGGAACTTCTCCCCAGCTAACAGTTAGCAACAGATGCTGTTATATGAAGGCGTTCATAACGCAGCCGTACTTTCGCCATTGAAGTAGGCGGGGAGCTAACAGGCTAGCAGCGCTTCATGTCCCTACAAGCAGCCAACGACAGAAAGCGCGGACAAACTTAGCTAGGCCACTAAAGTCTCTACACGGCTTGACTCACCAAATTAGTAAAATATTATCAACCACACGTTATTAAGGACATTTCGTTGATTCGGCTGCGCCAATTAGACGATTTTAGTGTAATTCAGACGCTAGCTGGACGCTGGCCAGCTAGGAAGCCAATTACAGTCACGTATGTTGTTCATGAGGAGAGCCTGCGTGTGCAGAAAGCTGCCTTAGCGCGGGTCAACATGCAGCCCTGGTTCAACCCACGTTGAACAATAAAATAGGTTTTCGGAGCTTTTTTCCCCCCCAACACACACAAGTAAACGCAATAATCCACTTAAGTAAATGAGCGAACGAGCTAGCAGTGCGCGGTAAAGTTAACTGGAGCTGTTAGCATCCGTGCAGCTAGCAAACACCGAGAGGTGAAGTATGCAGTCCGCCAGCTAACGCAGCCAAAAGCGTCATCATATCAAATGTTTCCACCCGTAACAAGAAGGATCAATACTGAGTGTTTAAAAACACACATCACGAAACATGAACGTACCTCGAAGGCCTCGCCATTCTGCAGCCCTGGTTCAGTGAGGCTACTTTTCAGTGTCCCAATAATGTTCGAGGGATATTTGGCGGCAGGTTTGGTTACACAGAGCAACCACTAGCGTGCTAAGGTATGTAGCGGCGTACACGCCAGGTAGTTTTCAACTCAGCAGGCTAAGCTAACTCGCTTTGCCTAACGTTATCTGGACAATGGTGAAACGCAAGAAAGCGCGAAAATCCCACCGAACGGCTTTCTCACAGTATAACGACGCTGTGGTCGGATAATGAGTTGGTTGTGCAACGCACAGACTGGGTCGACCTGGTTCTGCCTATCGATGAATGGTAGCTAACTAGCTAGCCAGCTACTATTGAGAGCATTGCGCCTGGCCTGTTGCAGCCAGGAGGCGTTTAGTGTGTGTGTGTGTGTGTAAAAAAAGTGGGATGGGACTGAGAGGCTTAAGATGCCCATAAAATCAGGATTGGGTGACCAAACTGTTCTTTGGGAGATCCCAACCTGAGATCCCTGTGATCATGAAGTGTTTTCAGTGGAGTACTATTCTTAGCACTACACTGTACCTGCCTGGGGTGATGCCCTGAAGGATGCATGTTTTGTATATTTTTTTGCATGTATTTTACATTAAAAGCTGAGTGCAAAGCCTTCAATAATGGTCCATTGATGTGCCTTAAACCATTTTAAAGCTAAATAAGCATATTTCCAAGTGAAAGGTGGATATTAAAGGTACAGTTTGGCACTGTTTGGTTTGTTTTCTCGACGTACTAGGTATACATTGACAATGCTGAGGTTCTTAAGACTCTTTTTGAAGGAAACTGAAGGGAAAAAAATACCAAGGTGCATTTCATCAGCTTTATTACAGACGATTAAACAATCCTGAGCACAAAGGAAGTGAACAGTGTTGCTTCATGAACCTGTGTGGTGTTTGGGTTATGAATCAGGTATGTCCTACCCATCATACAACAAACATCTTACTGTTAATCACTGGGATACTTTCTTTTTTCTTCTTCTTTTAATAAGATGGGAACCTTCCAGAAAATCGAGAGATCAAAACAGTAGGGTAAAGTCAGCGATTTAATAATAAATGTGTTGAGACTTTAGCTCCAGTTGCAGCATGAGCAGCTTGTGTCGAACACTAGGCCACTTGCACACTGCTGGAAATAAGTCTGGCCTCTGCTGCACTCGTAGAACTTGTTACTGTTGGTGGCAAATGGGTACAGACCGTTGGCTTTGCCAACACAGAAGGAACTGCTCATGCCACTGGTGCCGCTGGAGCTTCCACTACTGGAGCTTCCACTGCCGGAGCTTCCTCCACTGGAGCTTCCTCCACTGGCACTAGGGGTTGTGGTGCTCACTCCTGGTATTGGGGGAAGTGGAGTCGCAGGAGGACTGCAGGCTTGAAAGAGAACAAACAATCATTAGCCCAATATTTCACCCAAAATGATTCACTACTCATTATTAGCATTTTAGTTTGCAACCTTTGGAAAAGGTGAGGCAAACTAAAAAGAGAGGATGGATACTAGTGTTAATGATCCTGCAGAATGTAATACTCACTTTGTTGGTCCAGGTTAAGAGCCTTGTGAAGCACATTAATTAGAGGGTATTTGCCCTGGTTACAGAAAGTGCCCAAATAGTCATCCATGTCAATGGTCCATACCATAGCACCACCAAAGTTGCTCTTCATCAGCCACTCCACCTGTAGAGACATTTTAATGTCTTGCTTTATTTTCTATGATTTTTTTTTTAACCAAACTAAACTTTGTATACACATTTACACATGATATCGAGGTTAAACTAAACAGAATAACGTTTACCTTGATCTGGAAGCTCTTGACATTGTCATAGCCAACCCACTGGTTTCCCTGATAGGCATAAGGCACATCTTGTTGCGTGTTCCACACCTCAGTTGCACCCCCTTGCAGGAAGGTACAGATCTACCCAGGCAAAAAAAAAAAAAAAAAGATCAAACCAAAGAGAGCAAATGTGGAATGGGAGAAAACTCGTCTGGTGTTCGGCATAAACAATCTGTACCTAGTAAATATAATACATACATCCCAATAGAAGTACTCCAGTGGATCATGATACCTCAAAATAAGCCAGTTCCCCAGCTTCCTGAGTGTATTTTCCTGGTGTTCCAGCTCCAGAGATTGGGGCTCCAATTCCATGGTTGGCAGGGTTTTTCAGGGTAAAGGTGTTTCCATAGGTGGGGAATCCAACAAGAAGCTTCTCCGCAGGAGCACCATTGTTTCTCCAGTAATTCATGGCATAGTCCTGAAGGGCACCATCAGATTAGCATAAATAATTCCAACATAGCCAAAAATATTGATTAGCCCATATCTTGTAGTGGTAGGTAAAGGTGATACTAATTAAAGGGGCTTCATCAGTTTGCAAGTAATGACGATGAACAGATGGGTAGCAAAAGGTGTTGCCAATATTTTAAATGTACATCCAGTGGCTGAGACTTATTATCAGTGCAAATGAAGTTCTCCTTGGCACACTGATTGGCTTAAGATGGCATACAAATACAGATGTTGCACACATACCACATTAAAGTAGATGTAGCCTCCACTGTCAAAGGAATCCCTGTACAGGGGGCTGCACTCTCCTGTGAAGGGATCCCACGATCCATGCATGTCATAGCTCATAACGTTAATCATGTCCAGTGACCTGAATGAGGAGAGGATCATAAATAATAGCAAACCCATCAGCCACGAACAGCTGTCTCTCTCTCTCTCTGTGTGTGTGTATATATATATATATATATATATATATATATATAATCATGGGAGAAAGGCCGTGACTTACTGTCCAAGCTGAGGAATCTGGTAAGCTGTCTCAATGGTGCCTCGACCTGATGAGACGGCAGCAGACATAAGTAGTCTGGCTCTGTTGGTCTGCTTGGCCTCTGCCTCAAATGCAGCCCTCATTTCCTATTCACAGGTGCGTAAGGGAATATTGAATGCTTAGAGAAGGTACACTGTTTTTTGCACATTTATTTATGGGTTGACTTCATAATTATTACTACTACAAAATAATACAGTGCCAAAAGAATGATGTGTGCTTTTTTGAGCAAATGTGTATCAGATACAGAATTGCTGCTATCTATGTTCAGTATCGAAAACTAGAGATACCCACAGATAACAGAACAGAGAACAGTTGCTGATCTTGTGGTGGGCTTCCACGGTTGGCTGGGTACTCCCAGTCGATGTCCAATCCATCAAATTCATACTTCCTCAGAAAAACAATTACTGAATTGATGAAAGTCTGGCGGTTGGCAGCACTGGCTACCATGGCAGAAAATCTAGTAGGAAGATGGAGAACCTGATTCAATATGGCATACCAAATGAGTTGCTCTATTGTGAGTAATGAATGTTCAGGTTCTTACCCTGAGGAGCCAAAGTTCCACCCACCAACTGACAGCAGAGTTTTCAAGTTGCCGTTCCTGTAAGCATGTGTGAGAAAGAAAGACACAAAAGAGGAGTGATGTGCCACATAGTACAGTTCCCTTAATACACAGAGTACATGTGAACAAAAGTTTGAGAAGGTAACAGCAGAGCAGACTCACTTGTCCTTCAGGGCATTGAATTGACTATAGAGTTCCACATCATTCCACTCATATGTAGCAATCTTGTAGTCATTGGACATGGTGGCAAAGGCATAAAGGAGATGGGTACACAGGCAAGGGTCGATGTCATTGGGCATGTAGATGGTGGGAGGAGGGCGATACTGTGCCCAGTTGGTGAAGTAGCATGATAAAATGTAGGCTGAGCCTGTCCAAAGAAGCAGTATATTTAAGTCAGTTAGCATTATTGTTGCATGTTAGTTCCTGAGTAAAAAAAAAAACTGAACTCATGAATCACACTATCGTACTTACCAAGCTGCATATGAAACAGCAGAGCCAAAGCTGGGCGTGCGATGAGAGAAAGAAAACGACATGAAACCTTGTGATCTTGGTTTAATTTTGTGAGAGTTTTAAATGTCTCAAAGACATGTATGCATCCATCTTAATCAAAGGAATATGTATTTTTAAGCCACTTACCCGAAACCAGGACTACCTTGCCCATTGTTGCCATGTACAGAGTGTGACACAGAGCCTGCTCATTTAAATACCTACAGCTGACCCTCAAACTCTCAGAACATGGCAGAGGTGGTGTTTACAGTAGATAGCAGATAGTAAAAGGCACTTAAGATTACCAAAATGCCTGACAAAAATTATCGTGATTCCTGTGTACTTATATCAGTGTATCAGTGTTGCTCAGAAGTAGAATTTTCAGGAACACTAAAGAAACAGAATGTTAAACATCCATGAAATTGCTTTCAAAAATCAAGTTATGTATCAACACATTATAGGTATAATATATAAAGTTATTGCTGACAGACAAGTGCAAAGGCTCGCCTGGCCCTAGGACAAAATAAAGAAGACAAAGAAATATTATATATATATATATATACTGTATATATAGTGTGTGTGTGTGTGTGTGTGTGTGTGTGTGCGCGTGTGTGTGTGTGTGTGTGTTGGTGTGTGTTAGATTTCAGGGATGTTGTTTAGATACATTAATATATAAACATTAGGTAGATATTAGACCTAATAAAAAACAGGCTGCATTTCTCTTTGAAGCGTGAAACAAAATTATTTGTTTTAAAAATACTGTAAATCTTTAATGTAAAAGCTGGAACCATATGGGCATTATAATGAAATCTGACTTAAAGTGTCTCGCTGCAGAGCTATTACTGCATCCCAGTTTCACAGTAGATGCTGACAACTTTTTTCATGTCTCTGGAATGTAACAAACCCAAAAACTATAGTAAATCTGATGAGGTGGCTGTTGTTTTCAACTATAGCCTGTATATTGAAACCTAGTTAGCTTGCTTATTTAGTCCTATTGGACTAATAGAAAGCTTTCCAGAAAGTTCCAATGGTGTCAAGGAAATGCATAATGTTCTGCAAATTTATAATTTTTTACATGTGTTTGTACATTAATTCACATGTGAATTAATAAATACATATTTTTCAGCAGTTCTGGTATTTTTCCCCAGTGTTTTCAGTGTTTCTAGGGCTCACATTGAAAAAAGAAAAAAACACTTATCGTGTAATCCAATTCCTGTTTAAATCCAACTATGAAAATAGATATGTTTTTTTTATATTTTGCGCACAGATACAAATATAGATAACAGGACTGTGTTACACCCTATTTAAATAATTTATTACTAACATAAAGCCATAAAGCACAACATATATTTTGTGATATACCAATAGAGGCGTTGGCTTCTAAACTGAATGCTCAGAACACGCTGGAAGGTCTCCCTCATCTTTAGCCCGGAGGACATGGCGTCCATGATTACCAACAAGAATGTCAAATTTGGACTCATCTGACCATAGAACACTTTCCCACTTTGAAACAGTCCAT
>JAQMCW010000015.1:10625091-10645765 GCA_030068335.1 Chrysichthys cranchii | reverse complement strand
CACACACACACACACACACACACACACACACACACACACACACACACACACACACACACACACACACACACACCATTGTCCACCGAGTTAAACAAGTTAAAAGATGTTTTTCAGCTGAGTGTCACTGACACCTTAATGTTCTCCAATACTCCTCCATTTGAGGGTGTACGTAGGAACACTCCATATGGACACATAAACACTATCTCATGTGACTCATTTCACAAGCTCCAAAACACTAATGTGATCTTACACAATGGTGCAAAGCTCATAAAAGCTCAATATAAGCAAACGTCTCACAGCATTGTTATTCAGATTTACGGCCTGCTGAAATCTCCCAAGCTAAAGCGCTTAACCTGACAATAATTGTGCCCTGTTTACCAAAGCCATAGATACTCGGAGGACTGTTCTCATCCACTGAAATGCTCCCATTCAGCTCGGTCTCAGATACGACTCTTAGTGAGCGGGACTCTTCGTTTAGCACTATCTCCACCCCATCGAGTAATCTCTGCAGCATCATACACGCCGTGATTGCTAAGGAATTAACAGCGACTTTTATTGGGAGAAAGAAATGATTAAGACATTTATTGTAAAAAGGGTGTTATTATTCTTCGAGAGTCCAAAATATAAAATCAATTCCAATTGAAGCCCCAATCCCAGTAAAGTGGTTCAGGCTGGATCAGTTAGCATGAGTGGACCAGGCTCCATTTGCTATTAGTGCCCTCAATTTAAGGTGTGAGGTTACGAGTTGCAGCACCGCGGCTCCATGACAAATGAGGTACCAGAGAGCAGCTACTCGGGTGCGGACTAATAATATGCCACACCGATATCACCACCTCAATATAAGATTTATAAGCTTTTGAAATATTCGCATCCTCAATTCAGTGCTCAGTTATTAGTTTTGGATGGAATCATATTTAAATAAAGTAGACCTATGAGTAAATTAGTCAGCTCTGAGCAATGCCAATAATGGAGCATAATTAATGCTCAAGCATCTTAGGCTTGATCTTATTAATAATATTACTCAATCCCATTCACATTTGGACTAAATAGTGTAACCTGATGTAATTACAGTTGTCATCATTTATTTTAATCCCACGCGACACACAATCTTCTGTTCAGTTTCTATGCCTGAGTTGCTGTTCTGTACATTCCCTGTCTGACTGAATGAGACAAACAAATAGATTAGACGATGAGGACTTAAAAATGTCAGTAAGTCGATTTTTCTGACATGTTTTGCCATACTGCTCATTTCCTCCAAATTACCATGCAGTCAAAAAGGTTCTGCGCTCCCCAGACGTTTTGTGTTCCTCTAAGTATAATTACCCAAAGAGGATTTCTATTGCGTCCACTATGTCGTCCATCTAGGTGCAGAAAGAACATACAAATATCGGTCTATCGATGACTGACAGGATGCCAGTTTGCCCCCTGTGCAATATTTTCACATGGTTGGTTGATGGAAAACAAACACTCAGTAGGATGTACAGGCTTGCAGCTTGAAGTGACTTTTGGAGTGCAAATGTTTTAATGTCCAGCATTAAAACGTGTGTGTGTGTGTGTGTGTGTGTGTGTGTGTGTGTGTGTGTGTGTGTGTGTGTGTGTGTGTATGCGTGTGTTGTGTGTGTGTGTTCCATTGCTGGAAAGAAATCTGCAGTGCCCTAGGGAGTTTCACTAGGCACTAGGGCACACCGCCAGCATGGACATAGGCCAGAACCATACTCACCGAGGATCTGGATGTTGGTCCCAGGTGGTGCCAGGTGCTGGTGTATGGTCTCATAGAAGGTAGCATCACACACCAACATGATGGTCACACTGATCCACACCCACAGCACCCACGACATTCCCACACCCATCTGCAGACACACACAAAGCACGTACACTCAGCAGCATTCGCCAGCTTTCCTTCAGCACATCTTAGTCAATATCACGCTGAGAAACTTTCGCCCATAAAAACATATCATTGCAGCGTAGCATACTGTGCATCACTCTGACCTCTTTCCCTAACCTACACCCCCTCACACACACCTACGCAACAACAATATTCACAGAGTTATGGAGCAAGTATTACACTACACTCTTCTTACTTTGATTGTAATTCAGGGTAAAAGTGGATTGTTTAAAATGACTTATTTTTATTGTCTGTTTGACTCCGAATCTGTTGCGGAGATTATAAAAATAAAATTAAATCTGCTGCCTTCCCAGGTAAACAGACTGACAGACAGGTGATAGATAGATAGATAGATAGATAGATAGATAGATAGATAGATAGATAGATAGATAGATAGATAGATAGATAGATTGCTTAACAGATGAGCAAGCGAAAGCTGAGGCTGTTTGAGGTGCACTTTGCTTCATAGCTGATGAGCTGAGGAGTTTTGTCTGAAGCATCCTGTTGAAATTTAGACAGACAGACAGACATACAGAGATAGATAGATAGATAGATAGATAGATAGATAGATAGATAGATAGACAGACAGACAGACAGACAGGTCTACAGATAGATAGACAGACAGACAGACAGACAGGTCTACAGATAGATAGACAGACAGACAGACAGACAGACAGGTCTACAGATAGATAGACAGACAGACAGACAGACAGGTCTACAGATAGATAGATAGATAGATAGATAGATAGATAGATAGATAGCTTGCTCCTGGGACCCATACCTCCCAGCTGACTTCTTGCAGCCACACCCTCTCTTCTCCCTCAGCCCCAGATTAGACAGTAAAGTGAGAGGTAAGTTGTTGGATGTGTGTGTGAGCAGAGCCCAGTGGAAGTGGCAGTGAGTGCTGACATGCTGCAGGTCCTCACTCCAACAGTGCTGCACTCTCACTGAACTAACTGCAGCCTGAAGCACGTGCCGAGCCCTGACCATGCCCCATATCATGCCCCATATCATGCCCGGGTCTGTCCTGTCCTGCTCTGCTCTCGGGTCGAGGACACACACACACACACACACACACACACACACACACTCATCCCTTACCTGGAATCAGCTAGGACGCGCCTGATGAGGGACTCAACACGTTGCGCTTAATCCATCCATGATGAAGTTGTGAAATAGTCCACTGGTCCTGCTGCCTCTCTCCTTCAGCACAAGTCTGTCCTCTCTCTCTCTCTCTCTCTCTCTCTCTCTCTCTCTCACTCTCTCTCTCTCTCACTCAGGTGACGTTAGTCTGAGCGCGCGCTTAAGTGGAGTCAGATGTGAGCGGAAGACATGAAGCAGAGAGACTGGAACAGAGTGACAAAGCGCTGTGGGGCATTTAACACACCGCACTGCCTCTCAGTTTACCCCCAACCGCCACGGCGCTCACCGAGGCGCGAGGACGAGTTCCCCCACTCACACTAACGCGCGCGACACGGAGCGCGCGCTCTCCCTCTCTCTCGCTCTCTCTCTCTCTCTCAGTCTCTGTCTCTCTCCCTCAACTTTCAGCCAATTCGTCTCTATCTATCTATCTATCTATCTATCTATCTATCTATCTATCTATCTATCTATCTATCTATCCTTCAGACAAAACTCCTTCGTCAGCTATGAAGCAAATTGTCCCTAAAAGCTTCGGCTTCACCTGCTACAGCCCCAGCGTGTCCGTCTGTCTGTCTGTCTGTTTACCTGGGAAGGCAGCAGGATTTTTTATATCCTCAACAGAGTCACAGTCAAATAAACAATATCTATCTATCTTTTTTTTTTTTAGAAAAGCAGGACACGTATCTATCTATCTATCTATCTATCTATCTGTCTGTCTGTCTATCTATCTATCTATCTATCTATCTATCTGTCTTTCTGTCTGTCTATCTATTTATATCTGTGTGTCTCTTTGTCTATCTGTCTGTCTGTCTGTCTGTCTATCTATCTATCTATCTGTCTTTCTGTCTGTCTATCTGTCTGTCTGTTTATTCGTCTATCTGTCTATCTCTCTGTCTGTCAGTCAGTAAATTTGTCTGTCTGTCTGTCTGTCTGAGTGCTTCATTCTAGTGCCTTTGGTTTATTAATTTGGCAGTGTGGATAAACTATTCTCCAGGTTGCATGTAGAGTATTGGTACATAAGGTGTCCAGCAGAACTGCTTAGAAAATTAAGGTCTAGAACCTTCCAAAGAACCCTTAAAGAACCATTTATTTCTAAGAATGTATGAGGCTTTCTCGCCCGATGTCAGCTGGGATTGGCGCCAGCTTCCCCCCGCGACCCTGAACAGGATTAAGCAGCAGAAGACGAAGACGTATGTATGAGGCTTTTTGTCTACCTGTTAATTTCTCTGTCTGTCTGTCTGTCTGTCTGTCCTTAAAGAAGAGACAGTACTATAATACTCACTGCTGCAGATTTTTTAAGTTAACCTGAGCTTTTCTCAGCTGAGCTTTATTTTCATTTTAAAAATATAAGAAGGGATTTTCTTTTCAAATATGGTCTGATGTTTCTGTTTAAAAGGTTTAAAACTGTAAAGCTCTTCTTCTTCTTCTCCCCTGCCAAGCATCACATTTAAAATCACCTTATAATCATTCATTCCCCTTCAGTAACCACAGGAATAAAAAAAGGACACCAGTTCATCTCAGGGCTCTCATAAACATGAAAGATTCAATCATTTACGAATGTTCGCTCGTTCGTTTGTCTTCTGCCACTTAATCCTGGTCAGGGTCACGAGGGGAAGCTGGAGCCAATCCCAGCTGACATCGGGTGAGAGGCAGGATACACCCTGGGCAGGTCACCACACAGAGTCACCAATTAGCCTAATCCCCTCTGTACATGTCTTTGGACTGTGGGAGGAAACCGGAGTACCCGGAGGAAACCCACGCAAACTCCACACAGAAAGGCACTCGTGCCAAACCCGGGGCTCGAACCCTGGACCTTCTCGCTGTGAGGTGACAGTGCTAACCACTCAGCCACCGTGCTGCCTTCATTTACGAATGTGTATGATTTATAAATCAGACTGATGCATCAGTTTAAAGAGCCATGATCACAAATAGATTATTTTTCATTATAACTGATTGTTGGTTTATTATTCTCTATTAGAATTGATTATAAATCGATTATTATTGAAAAAGGACCAACATTTGAATCGGATGTTTAAATGAAGTTTTTAAAATGGATGTGTAAATTAGGCTAGGAAAGGTTATTTGCCTGAAAATCTGATACCTAAATAGTCTTTCTCTACAGCATCATCATCATCATCATCATTCACAAATTAATTTATAAATTTGTAATTAATTCACAAAAACGGTCACATATCAATCAGAGGTATAAACTGAATCAAATCCTATATAATCGGATAAACCTATATAAGCAGGTCCAATGTATCATCAAATATCAAATTGTTGCCTTAAGAGTCTAATTCCTATCATGTTGCATTGAAGCCTGTCATTTATACTCACTGTTTTTGTTGGCTTCATTTTTGAACTCCAGTTGGACTCCATAGTGTCGTGTGTGGGAATCATGTATGCTTTCACCGTTGTCTGAATTTCCTGTCATTTTATTTGATCGCGTCTTCTCTCCTTTCCTCCCGTCCAGACTAGCCTTCATGGTACCTTCTGCAGGTGGGGTTATGAACGAAATGTCAAATAGTGGCCTGAGGTCTAAGGAGAGACATTCTTCTATGCTCCTGTCCTTATGTGCTTTTTCATGTCGTGTCACATACTATCTTATCTCACTCTGTCCATCAAATGTCAGATCTAGAGTTAACACAGCATCAGCAGGGGTCTTTGAAAGTCGTGTTAGCAAAGTCAGAGCTAAATATTACCTCCACTGATTTTAGGTTATTCTGATCCAGCTAAAATCCTTTAAGTTAAATGTCAAGATCTTGCTTTACATTTTGATAATCATGTGAAAAAACGTGTCTACAAACAAGCAAAACCAGAGCGACTGAAGTTCAACTGCACATATAATGAAATCATCCTCAAACAATTTCCTTTTTGTTCAGCTATTAAATGCATGATCAGAGGAAGAGAGCAAGAACTGTAGCTGGTTCTCTATTGATTTTCTTTCCTCTTGTAAGAGAAAAAGCTTTCAAAATAGACCACATTCTGACAGTCTTTTTTTTTACAAATTGGTTAAACCTGTTTAAATATCATAAAATCGCCTGATTTAGTCAAGATGGCAAATGAAATGATATGCAAGTGACCATACACCAACCCAAGGAGATTCAACTCACTGTAAAAGTGTGAATTTTTTCACTCTTTGTGAGGGTAAACTTTTAAAAAATGGTCAAACCTTTGAGTGTATCTGTGAACCCTTAAAGGTTGAACAACAGCAAAGGCTCCCACCATAATAATAATAATAATAATAATAATAATAATAATAATAATAATAATAATAATAATAATAATAATGATTAATAAATAGGAATTATTAGGAGAAGAAGAGATTTGGCTGGTCATCATAAAACCAGATGTGCTACAAAAACGCAGCTTTCATTTGAGATGCTAAATAAGCCAAAAAAATGTATTTCCTCTAGTGCTATTAAAGGGGCCGGCTCTCCTTTCCCAGAATCCTCTGCAAAAATTAACATGTCACCATTTTCGATGCAATTGAAATTCCAAAATCAACCCGCAACAATCTGCTGACATTCTAGGTCACAGATCTGAAATTGCAACATTAAATTAGAAATATTTCTCAAAATATCTATACTTTACATTTTTTTGACCGATCCTTTTTGCATTTTATATATTTACGTTTTACATTTTACATTTTCATGTGCTTATTCTGTATACAATGGACCCAAACCGCCCTCGACCGTCTCACAGGTGGCAGCGAAGAAAAGAAAATATAAGGCATATTGTGTTCAAAGCTGACTGAAAATGTTTGAGACGGGTTTGAAGGGATCATTACCAGTGAATTTGCAAAGGTTTTGCTGCACAGAGAGCTAACAGCTAGCAGTCACATACTTTCAAAACAAAAACCAACACACTGGATTCTGATAGGGTGAGCTGGCCCATTTAACGTTCAGGTTATGGGTACGCGCATGAAGAGCATTATTTCGAAGTCACCATCCAAACACAACCAAAACCATCTCTCACCACAAGCTGCAGGTTGATTTTTGGCTCTCTGTGACAGACAGGGAATCAAATTTCAATTTCTCCAACCTCTGAGAAGTTTCGAGCAGTTAAGGGTATATAGCGAGAAGTGACACGAATGGTCTTTGCTGCTTTTCGCATGTTTACATTTATACAAAATTCACGCGGCGAGATTCAGCTGGACCCCCTGGCATGTAAGGCATCAGCGACAGGCTTCAGCCAAGGGCATCAGGCCTCAAGATGTTCTTCCTAAGGTCAACCTACAATGGAGACAGACACTGAGCAATAAAGCCAGCAGACCATGTAAGATAAATCCTCTTTGCAGAGTTCAGTCAATGAGAAGATCATCACCCCTCAGGCCTGGCAGAGGAAGAGAGGGATAAATAACACCTCCATCTCTTTTTCCAAACTCCTGATCCTTTCTCCAATGACACTGCAAAACTGTATCGAATATATTTTAGCTCCAACACACACATAGGCACATACACATGTCACTGAACAGTCCCTAAAAATAAACACGGCAATCATAGGTAACCGTTATAGTCCCCAAAACCCTTTACATGCCAGATTCATAACGTAACCCGGAATGTAGTGTGACTGGAAGTCATTATCTGACAAAGCAAAAGCTCTCACTGCTGAAACTGTCCTGTTCCTGGCAGATACATTTCCCTGCCACATTCACTATCACAGTCAGCCAGACGGCTTTCTCTTGTAAGTGCCTCCTTTTTCCCATCCTAAAGAGATTACTAATAACGCCAAGAATCAGAGCGAACTCTCACTCTTTCCTCTTTAGATATCCCTTGATGCTTGTGCTGCAACCCAACACCTTTAATGTGCATATGTTCAGATGGTGGATCAGAAACTTCCTTCGGTGTGTGTGCTTTGAAATATTCAGGTGTGCGTCATTGCGCCATTTCGAGACACTAGTTTCATTACACTGACTTGCCTTTTATTTCTACGGCCATTACAGAAGTGCAAAGTGTAAGGAGGAAATTTAAATGGGTACACTCGGAGTCTCTGAGGTAAGGACATCCATTGCGAGCTGTCCACTACGATGGGGACTCTGATTACATTTAATCGCTGTAAGGCTCGCGCTCACAGAGCATGTGTAGGATGTGGACGTGATTAATGTAGCACTCACTTTTATCTTATCTCCGAGTGTCACAGTTGGCAATGTTTCAGATCTGGCTATTAGTCTAATAGTCATGCTTGAGCAGTGAAGCAGGAGAACAGTGTGGGATATGAGGGAGTGTCTGGAGTGAGTTAAGCACAAGTGTGTGGGCAGCGAAGGGGCCGGAGGTGAGCTGAAATCATGATGTACTTTTTCATGAGCTCCAGGCATCTTGCACTCACTCTGATATTGCAGTGGGGAAACAGAAATGCTGTGGACCAGGGGCAAAAGCACACACATTAATGCGCGCACACACACACACACACACACACACACACACACACACACACACACACACACACACACACACACAGTTGTCTTGCTATCCTTGCAAGAACCTTCCATTGTGATAATTAGTAATACAGCTAATTAATGCTATGCCTAAATCTGAACCAGAATTTAACCGTAATTTCACCAAGCAAAATAAGACCTTTCGGCTCTTTTAGCTTTTTAAATAATCAATAACTGCATTTTTTTTTAAAGAGGTAGGTTTCCTTATAAGAACCAGCCAGATGTCAAAACTGTTAAATATTCCTATGCTTGTGGGAACATCTGGCCCTCACCAAGATATAAAAACCTGCCCGCACACACACACACACACACACACACACGCACACACGCACACACGCACACACGCACACACACATACACACATACACATTTTTCCTAATATCCTTGAAAGGACTTTATTGCTGACATTCTTTATATGTTTTCTGCTTTTTTTCCCCTTTTTTTTTATATAAAAGCTGGAGCTATTAGAAATAAACAAAGAAAAAATAAGCTTTTCAAATGTCTAAACGTCCCCACAAGGTCACAATTATCAGATATCCCTATCCTGGAAGGGACATTTGGTTCCCAAAAAGCTATAAAAACTTACTTGCATGCATACTTTTGTCCTAGGTCCTTGAGAGGACGTTTCATTGCCGTTTTCCTTTTGTTGACTTTCCTTAATTACGTTTGTTTGTTGGTTCTTTTTTTTTTTTTTTTTTTTTTTTTTTTTAGATAAAATTTGCAGGTTTTAAAGCCAAAAAAATCAATTCAAATCTTTTAATGTCCCTGCAAGGTCAAAACTATCAGACATTCCTATCCTAGTAAGGACATTTGGTCCCAAAAAAAAAAGACACACACACACACAAATGTCCCCATAAGGTAAAAATAACAGGCTTATTTCACACTGTGGAAGCACTCTTGTCCCCACAACATATTAAAACATGGTTCGTACACACACACACACACACACACACACACACACACACACACACACACACACACACACACCATTTCCCCTCCGAACCCATCTCTCTGATTCCTGCTGTCATTAGTAATCTCTTTAGGACAGGCAGAGGGAGGCACTCTGAGAAAACTGTCTGAGGACAGATGGATGAAAGGAGATTTCAGCGAGAGAGGAGGAGATAGAGAGAAAGACAAGGAGAGAGAAGCTAACAGACACAAGCAGGACTGATTAAAGATGGGGGTGAAAAAAACTATATGAAGATGGATGGACCGGTTTTGAGACTTTCAGGAGCGGGTGTCAACAATCGTTCACACGGCTGGCACCAGTGCCCGGGCGGGAAGCCACACTGTCCTCAGCAGGGGTTTCAGCGGCACAGACAGCAGCAGGCTGTTACTGTCACATCAGCAGCACAAATCAGTGGACAGTGTCTGCAAACGCCTGCAAGGAGCCAATTAACCCTAATTGGTGATGGCACGAAGGAGAGAGATGCAGAGGAGAAGGTGAGTGAGAGGACATGGACTCATCTAATAAACAAGCACTCTCTGCTCCTCCCAGAGGAAGCGAACAGAAAAGCTGTTTCCCGCTCCGTGCTGACAAACGAAGGCTCCCTGGCACCTTAAGCAGCACTCGAGTGAATACAAAAATACAGCCACATGTTCTTTTCTCGCGTAATTTGCAGTAGCTCACCGTGGCACCTCGCTACTTAAGGTTTCAAAAACCGAATCTTTATTTCCCGTGATGTTGATTACCCCTTTTTTTTTTCTTCCCTATATCGAGTTGAACACAGCTGGCCGACAAAGAGTCTTCTTATTTCTGAATGTTTGCGAGTGCACAGCAGCAATTTGGAAATTAATGAGCAAAGGTGCCACAACTGGTGCTGAAAATGAAACATGGGCAGATGGAATTGGATGTGACTGTAGAACTGATCGGTGTGGAATGCTAATGAACATCTCCAGAGAGAGCATATGTTCCATTCGTGGTTGGGGCCTTCACTCCTCTAATGAACCTAAAGACAGAACTACTAAACCACAATTTCTTTGCACTGTCTCTTTTTCATTTCTCATGGAATAGAGTTCTCAGCATAACAGCGTGACGGCCTCGGCGAATTTGAATGAACGTATCCAACGAAGGAGGCAATTAGTATACATTTGACAGCATTTTCCGCGAATGAAGAGCGTGCTATTTCTTTCCTAAACGTGCTGGTGCAGATGTTACGGCCCATGGAGGGAAAAATGTCAATTAATAGAAATGTCAAAAGATCACGCCCCTGCCTTTTCCTCCTTATGTAGGGTTATGTAACGTCCGACCGACCTAAAGATCATAAAAAAGGGACCTAAAGATATCCCTGAAATTGAAAGTGAAAATTGGGCTGCGAAGGCATAAGTGGGGTTTTAAGAGAAACAACAGATATACAGTACTAACATCTCTGTACAAGCAATAGTAAGCATCTGCCTCAGATACAGAATCCACCGACTATGGAGACTCTGCGCACCCAACCATGACATTCACACAAAGTCTTTTCAAATATTCCAGAAATAGCAGAATTTGGACACCAAATCAATTCCGGCTCACGCCCATGACTCACCTCTATCTACTTTTGCCAACTTACTTTACTTTACATTTACACTTACATTTCCATTTACATACTGCGTGTTCACTCCGGAGACGTGACTATCCCAGAGAACTTACAAGTGAAGCAAAACGCGATCTAAGCATATAGCCTTGATGCCGAGACTCGAGGGAAAATAGCGGCAGCTCTTTTCTGTGCAGGCGCAAGCACAGGACTGAGGACGCACACCCCCACACAACATGTAAAACATTCATTGCAAATCCACATCCATAACTGCTCAACCATCAGAACACTCGCCCTGGAGTCCTTTCATCTCTCCCTCTTTTGTCCTTCTGAAGAAAATTAAAATCGTTCTTTGAAATTCTCCAAACGTAAAATAAAAAGGAAAGGTATATTTTCTCCTTTGAACTGCCTGTTGCTCGGTACGTCTGGATCGTACATCTGTGAGATCACAAGGTCTATATTTATCTGTTCCACTTCGGCGCAGTCTCACAGAACTTCACTAACGAACTCGTCTCCTTAAAAAGTCCAGAAGCTAATTACTGAGATCCTGTGGTTTTCTGCGTAAGCTAAAAGTAAATATCTATGTATACCAGGTCTCACATAATCCTCATGAGTGTCACTGCTTTAATGTCAAGAGCCCAAAATGCCTTTGAGTGAAGCTTACTAAAGGCACAGTTTTCATCAATTTTTCGCATTTTACTTCAGCGCTCATGTGGCTGCAGATTACCCGGGAGAATCGTTTCAGATACTTTTTTGGGGCGGGGGGGAAGGGGGGTGCAACACTGACACCTTACAGCAAGAATATTCCAGATTCTGACCAGTTGGCTGACTAGGGCCTCCTCTGTGTGGAGTTTGCGTTAGGTCAACTGGCTACTCTAAATTGCCCGTAGGTGTGAATGTGAGTGTGAGCGGTTGTCTGCCTCTGTGTAGACTAGCAACCAGCCCGGGGTATACTCCGCCTCTCACCCGAAGTCAGGTGGGATTGGCTCCAGCTTCCCCAGAACCCTCAGTGAATAAGCGCTATAGATAACGGATGGATGCAATGTACTCTTCCCTCACTTCCCCGTGAGCCTCAGACTAAAGATGGAGGGACCATCCAGATACTTAAACAGTGGCATCTATTTTTCTGAATCAAAGAACAAAAAGCTTCATGATTCCCTAGGGTGATCTGATCCTACCTTATTGTTGTTGTATTTCTGTGTCACTTTTAAAAATCAAAATCACAATGAATGCTGCTGAACTCTGAGTATTTCTTGTTCTCCTTCAATAGGAATAGCACGTTCACAATTTAAAGCCAAATCCTCTGGTCACTATTCTATGGTTAAACTTCGCATTGGCTTTCAGGAGAAGCTTTTAATGCCGTTACGGATTTCTTTAACTCCTGCCAGAAGCATTTATTCATGTAAAAAGCAGTCAAGGAAAAACAGCATCCTTATTTCTTGCATTTCTGAACATCCCTACATACACTAACATCAAAAGCCCTAAAGGTCTTCCATGTTTGGTTTGTTTGATAGAAAACGGAGCAATTTTCTTCAATACGTCCCTCGGTTTATTTAGGCCCAATGGCTAGCAAGCACTCCTCTATCTTTTCCCCTTGTCTAAATAGATGGGTCTGTCTGTCAAGTCTGTTGGTGCGTGCATGGTGTGTGTGTGTGTGTGTGTGTGTGTGTGTGTGTGTGTGTGTATGCTCTTTGCAGTGAAAAACAAAGAACATGTTCTTTATCTGCAGAACGGGGAGACTGCGGAGTGATAGGCAGCTCTCGTGTTGGGCCTGCCAAAGTAACATGCCTGCAGGGACACACTGACACAAAAGCCTTCCCTTCTCTACTGTGTAATCTAAATATCCTTTTAGGGATGAATTCATTTACTCACAATGAATTGTTTAAGAAAAAGAAGAGGAAAGATCAAAAGACACTGTTTGGAGATGAGCTCAAGGCATAATTGAAGATCCCGAGTAGTGATTAAAAAATGGTAAGAACAAATCACCTGTTGGAATTACACAATTTGCAACAACAATGTTAGATTCAGGTTTCAGACTGTGATTGCACAAAGGCACAGTATGATTTGGGAACGTGAACACTTATAAGCCTAATGTGGAGATTTGGGGATATGAACACAATCCAGGCGAAATATTCTGGTTTGGGAATGTGAACACAATGACGGACAATTTTCAGATTATGGAATGTGAACACACCGGAGTCATGCTTTTGTTTTAGGAATGAAACCACATGTAATGGACAATAGTCTGGCTTGGGAATGTGACAGCATCTATGTAACAGCTTTGGGATTGTGAAGACATTTGTATATAATATTTAGATTTGCGTATGTGAACACACCTACACCCTGTATTGCAGTTTGGATTCATGAATAGACTTATGTACAATATTCTGGTTTGGAAATGTGAACACACTGAGGCGCAATTTTCAGATTTTGGAATGGAAACACACCAAAGGCATATTTTGGTTTGGGAATGAGACCAGACCTAATAGTCAATATTCCTTTTGAGGAATTCAAACACTCTGAAGCACAACTTTCAAGCTTGCGATTGTCAATACATTTGAACATAATATTCGGATCTGCAAACGTAAACACACTTATACACACTATTCTGGTTCGGACATATGACCACTCTTATGCAGAATATACTCGCTTTCAAATAAGGACATGCTTAAGGGTTACTCTTTTGATTTTTGGACTCTTGGCATGAGTCCAGAGAAACATATCTATATTTCAACATGTTCTTGCTATTGCAGAGGCAGCTTAACTTAATAACCCACTGAAGAATTCCCAACGTGGAAAGTCTTTCTCTCTGTCCTGAGTTTCAAGTTGAAATTCATGTCATTGCACCTACACAGGACACCAGTGCTGAGCTTCGAATTCCTGAATCGCTGGATTGACCATTTATGGAAGAACAAGCATTTCAAGGAGATTTAACAACAATGCGTGTATTACAATACATTTTAATGCATCTCAATGTATCTCAGTATCCTCAACCTTCTAAAGTCTTATCTCAATATTCAGTTAATCACACTTGATGAAAACATCAACCCAGTCTCGTAGAAAAAAATGTGCACTTACAACTTATTTGCAGCGGCTTCTGTATGATAAATATCACTGTTCTGTCATAAGCACACAATATATCTCAATGTAGCAAACCAGGCTTGTGACCAATGTCTGACCAACATTGCGATTCATCATATATAAGGTGTTTTGCTATTAAGTTGTATGTGATTTGCTTTTTCATATGAGACTGGTTTGGAAAAGATAAACACTTAATTGAATGCATGATATCAAAGGTGCATTATGATTAGTTCAGCTTTCTCTGTTTCTAAGCCCTTTAGCCCTCCTGTCTTGGATGCAGGGATCTAACCAATTGTGTTCAGTGGAAAATAATTGAAAAAAGATAGGTAAGTGCTGAATAACATTCATCACTTTCATGGACAGCCAAGCGTTTTAGTTTCAGGTTATCTGTCCTGTGTGTCTCAAGGTTTTCTTCCGTGTAATACATTTCTTCAGAGATGTGCAACATTGTAAAATGTAGTTTTAAATTGCAAATCTTAACCACGCTAGCAGTAAGAGGGTTATTTGTCCCCTTCCTTTAAATTGATCATGCAATTTAGCATAATTAAATAAAGTCTGACCATAAAGTGGATTTTTTTTTTTTTTTTTTTTTTTGATAGCACAAAATCTGGACAAAGTACTGAGACATTTTATTAACATGAACATACGGACAATGGGTCAAAATCTTAATCAATTAAAAATGGCAGCATGCAGCAAAAATGTATTCCATGTAGCCAAAGCTGAAAGATTGCTACTTTTAAATATACTCAAGTATTGAAAAGTAAAAAGTAAAAAAATACCTGATGAAATTAAGTTAGTCATATTTTCACATGAAACGCAAGCATTAGTTATCTGAACATTTAAGAAGATGTTTTTTTGTTTGTTTGGGTTTTACTTTGCCTGAAAACATTATTCAATCCCTTTCCAATATTAACAACTAGCTAGCATTTGACTTGATGCCTACCTGCCAGTCATGATACTGGAACTTGGAACTGGATACTGGCATTAGCAAAGAAAACATGCTAACTTGTTTACATATAGCCATTTATTGTTAGCAAATGAGCCAAATTAACCTCAACGCATCATACTTTCTCCACTTTAGCTCGAATCTGCTCCTTCTAGCAAGGCAAAGGAGACGCCTTATTTTCTACAAGTTCTCCTAACTTACTCCAGCACAGTGAAACATTTTCCTGAAGTAGAACCAGGGGAGCTTATCCTAAAGCTCCAAACTGTACTGCCCTACAAAGGCAAAAGACCTTAACTTGCCAGAGTGTGAAACTGAGAAAAATGACTTTAAAGTTTCTGTTTTGTCCAGACAAAAATATTATAAGTAGGACTCCCAAAATTTCACAACTTGTTACTAGTCATTTTTCTCAGTTTCACACTCTGGCAAGTTAAGGTCTTTTGCCTTTATAGAGCAGTGTAGTCCATTGGCTTATCCATATTGGCATGCCTATGGATAGCTAAACCTTTACCAGATTGTGTAGCATGAGAGGATCACTACAGATGATGAATTGTTATGGCATCACAAATAATTCATATTTTTGATCTTTTTTTCTATATCGATGAGGGATTGGATGCTAAACTGAAATGACTGGATGCCAAGCTGAGCCCATTCAATTCAATTGATGTATAGCGTACAGATATTGGCTGGAAAGAGAGCAGAAGAGAACATTGAGATCTGTTACAAATGTGTAACTCTGAAGGTCTACATATAAAACAAATAAAAGTAAGGGTTTCTTGGGAATGGAACTGAGTACAAGTACAAGTATTCTATTAAAGTAATACTCAAATACGCCAAGAATATATAAATAAAGTAAAATATTACTTAAGTATAGTAAAAGAGTACAACGACTCAAGGGTTTTCCACCCAGCGGAACAGTAAAGTCTTTATAGTAAAGTGAATGCTAATCATCCAACCTAGAGTTTAAAAAGACACCAAGCTGAATTGAAATATATAGTTAAAACTTGGAAACACCCGTGACCCCCCGGATGACTGGGACTCTAACTGCCACAGGACCACTTTTACCAGCACACTTAAGCCACAACTTTGATATTTATTCAAGTGGAGTACAGCTTCGATCCACTAACACAGAACCCTATTCTCTGAGTTCCACTGTCCTCAAACTGTTTAAAAAAAAAAAAAAAGGCACTTTGCTATGCAGTTAAAATGCTAAACTGTGTCCTTTATACAATTTTTTTTTTTTTACTTGCTCACATTATTCTGCTCCCCATACAAGCTGCAGAGATGGATGCCGAGAGTACCTTCTTTTTCCCAGAACAAGGCAGTTGTCTGGCACAGTTGCCAGGGGAACATTTCTCATCCTACAACAAGAAGCTCATGAGTCAGTTTTATTACTTTTTGGAGAAAAGGGGTCCTGACTTAAGCTCGCTGAAAAGACTGATAATTGCGGTGCCGTAAAATTTACAACATGCATTTCTTGATGAGCCAAAGTGCCAAGAGCCTGTCACAGGCCTGTAATGCATTATTGATAAATAAGGCGCCTTCGTCATTCAGTCAGTGCATTTGTCATATTTTAAAGACATTTGAGAGACATTTCTCTTTGTTCACATCTGTGTGCTTGTGTGTGCACGTGTGTGTGTGTGTGTGTGCGCGCGTGCGCGCGCGTGTGTGTAGAATGACTTAGAGAACGGCTTAAAAACCATTTGGAAAATGTCTCTCACAGGATGTCCTTTACTGCCATAAAAATCCTTTTAGCTGAATCATCTTTAAGAATTGTGGGAAGCCATTGGTTTATAATACACATGATGAATCTAAGCTTTTCTTCAGCTCATCTATTGTTACTAAGACGACTTTCTACCTGTAATACATTGTCATCATGTTTGATATACAGGTGCTCCCTGAGTTACAATGGCCCAACTTACACTTTTTCGAAGTTACGATGACTAAAAATATTTAGTAAAATATTTAGAAAATATTTAAGATTCGCAGGCAGGCATCGCTAGCAGGCCAGCGTAACAGCGTATGACGTACGACACGTTCGGACGACACCCAGAAGTACGCGGATGACACCCGGAAGTACGCAGACGATGCCCGGATGTACACGCCACTCACCTTGCGTGATGCCTCACTCTCTCCTGAAACTCACGGAGTTAACTTGTGTATCGGTGTACTGTACAGTGCATTACCATGTGTTTTTTTTTTTTGTGCGCTTCAAGAGGTCATTTTAATTCAAATGCATGTTTTCTAAACGCACCAGCATATCTCCTACAGGAAAAGATTCCTGGATAGGCTAGGCTAGGATACCTAAGATGCCTAAGCTAGGCTGAGTAGCGGCCTACGACATTCGACCTACGATATTTTCCACTTAGGATAGGTGCAAAGTACGCATCCCCATCCTAACTTGAGGACTACCAAGCTGGACTTTACAAGCCTCTGTATTGTAATGGACAGAGATATGTTCGATGTTAACACGTCCTCTCTTAGTTTAGTTTTATTCTACAAGAATTATTGTCATCGTCTATGATGGGGGTCAGACCGAATGCAGTGGGCAAAGAAATACCAGAGAGCTGGTATAGAGAAAGACGAGCAATGTGGAACTAGATAAAAACATGAGGAAGCACGAAACCAAGCTAAGCAAAAAAATGTGTATTGGACATTTTACTTGGTTTTCAGCGAACATACTGAAACATCTTGACTTTGTTTACTATCGATTACACGGCTATCCAATTTCTATTCTAACAGGAGGACAAGTCGAGCAAAACAAAATTCCAAGTAAAAATCCAGCATTTAGCCTGTCTTATTTTTTTTCAAAGGCAGTCTGAAAAGCCTTAAGATTTTAAGATTCCCCTGCAGTTGCTTTTCACCGTGTTAAGCAGTGCCCTGGCAGCGAGCCGCTAAATCACAGGCAAAGGCTTCGGTGAGTAGTAACTACAGGGGACTAATGAAGCCCGAGAGTCCACATGCTGTACTTAATCATCACTTTTACATGAGCTTTGGACAGACTGATGGGAGCCCTCTATCTCTAATTAGCCCACTGGCTAAGTGGATAATTAAATGGCCAGCTAGTTTAGAGTGCAATTTGGTCCATGTCCAAAAGATTAGCAGTAAACATGAACCTGGCTCACCCACCAGCCTTGGGTTATTATATGATTGCTGCATTCACATTCTCTCTGGATGCAGAAGTAATGTTTTGCATCAGACCAAGGACACGTTATTCACTCAAAGTGCAGCCAATCCACCTCTGCTATGCTCCCACTGAACTTCCCCCATCACGACTGCTATGCCCTGGCTGATACAAGCCTGCATTTCACCTTTCATCCCTTTCTATAGTTGTCTATTTTCTGTGGTGCATTTCTCTGACCTTGGTCCTTTATTATGTATTCTGTGTGGTCTCGGCAGTCAGTCTAATGGTCTGCACATCGTCGCGAGTACATAATCAGGCTGTCTCATAATCTCGCAGCCCTGTCAAAATGCAAAATAACACCTTTTAAACGTCATCTGTTCCTCCTGTTTACTGTTGTGGAACAGAAACTGCTGCTAACACACAAACGTCCAAGTTCTGACCCGCGTTTCGACTTTAATTAGAGGAGGAGGAAAGTGACCAGAGTACACAGAGAAGCTTTGGTTTATACGTTACCTGTGCCACATCGTTGTTAAATTCTCGACTGTGAAGTTATTGATTCGTTTTCTATAACAGCATGGCTCGAACAGGAGGGAAAAATAAACAATAGATTCTAACACGCTATGTACTTCTGTAGTAATAGCTCTTTCACGGGGACTTTTCTGGCAGGCAGTTTACATCTCCATAATCTAAGGCTAATAATATGTACACTGAAAATGAAAGGAAAATGTATAATTGTTAATATGGTAACGCTTTCTGTTTCTATGGTGATGTTCCTGTAACATTTATCGAAGGAGTCTCGGAGTCAGCAGGAACAGTCAGTAAGTTTCCTGCTACAGGAGAGTTTTAAAGACAGATGACTTTGCACTTTCTGGTTTCTCTGTAAGATGACAAGCTCACTCACTCACTCATCTTCTGCCGTTAATCCTGTTGAGGGTCGCAGGGCGCTGGAGCCAATCCCAGCTGACTTTGAGGAAGAGGCGGGGTACACCCTGGGCAGGTTGCCAATCCACCAGAGGCCAACACACGGAGACAGACAACCATCCACACTTACATTCACACCAATGGGCAATTTAGAGTAGCCAAGTAGCCTAATCTCCTCTGTGCATGTCTTTGGACTGTGGGAGGAAACCAGAGTACCCAGAGGAAACCCACGTGGACACAATGCATTGTTGTATTGTTTATTTCAAAACACATTTTTCTAAAAACGACTTGAGTCAGTGACATTAATTGGACATTTTTTTTAGCTAGCTATTAGTATATATCAGTAGTGGATTTACACAGGACCTGGTCCTACTGTGAGAACTTGGTGGGCAAATCCATTTAAAATCAATAAAAAGTCATTTGTGCAACCACTGCATAAAAACTGCAACTACTACAAGCACAGAGAACTTTGTTTAAAATATTGATCTGTAATTAAATAAATGCTTACATACCTCAACATGCTTTCTCAGGTTGGAAAGCAATTTTTAGTCGGTAGTGATGACATTTGTGTGCGGTAAACACATTTCAGTAATCTAACACATTAACTTAAATATAGAATTGTCATGTTATCAACTGTACCCATGATCACCATAACCAATTCAGACAGGACTGTTTAAAAGAATGCAGCACGTACTTTGGACTTGAGTGTCGCAATAGTTTATTGTAATTGAAAAAAAAAACCTGTACATTGTTACTGTCCATTCCTGTGTAAATATAGCTATAAAATGTTTAAAAAGCATGATATTATTCATTAAAAAAATGTATTCATTTACTAATTGCTGTGATGTAAGAGTGGAATAAACATAATACACTTCAGGCTATATATACATATACAGTGGAACCTCTGGTCATGAACACCTCCGAAGATGAACAAATCTGTTCCCGACCACAAAATCCACCAAAATTTTGTATCTGGTCACGACCACATAATCGGCTGCCGAACAAACAGCCTCGGCCATTTTTCCCCTTCCGCTTCGTACGCGCCAATGTTTTCCCATTTTTTGTCTGCGTATTGTGCAATTGCATACAGTATTTTCTGTGCTTAAAACTGATTTTAAAAATGTTCACAGCATTTTTTCCATTGTGTTTCTCTCCATTTGTGCTCTATAAGCCTTCATTATGGGTCCCAAGAAAGTTGAAATGGCAGTGAGAGTAAGAAGCCATATCCCTCTGCCACCACTTCACACACACTCTGCGGCACAAACATTCAGTTCTGGTCAAGCACTCGTGGTGTGAATGTGTTCAATGCATTTTTTCGTTGTGTTTCTCTGCATTTTTACACTATGAGCCTTCATTATGGGTCCCAAGAAAGTGTAAAATGGAAATGGGAGTGAGAGTAAGAAGTGTATAACAGTTGAAATAAAGAAAGAAATAATCACAAAATATGAGAACCGCCACCATATCCCTCCTGCCACCGTCCACCTACGCCAGCAACTACGTATCCACCACAAAGGTAACGTGCCTTAAAATCATCTGTTTATTTCATTTAATTTTATTTTTCTATAATTAAGGTTATTTTAATTTTATTCTATGTTTTATTGCCATACATAAACCCATAATACACTTT
>JAQMCW010000015.1:10549209-10561541 GCA_030068335.1 Chrysichthys cranchii | reverse complement strand
ATCCGCTGATGAAATACAGTGCATACTGTTTTATTTCGATTTAAACGTTCTTTTAATGTTTGAATTAACATTTTTTTAAATTATATTTTATATTTTATATTCCAGAGTCCCTTGAAAGCCCAAACATTCCGTGAATCAAAATGTGAAAATCCGCGATGCACCGAACCCGCAATAGGTGAACCGGGAGATCGCGGGGGTTCGCTGTATATCCATCAGGTCAATATACGGACTAATATACCGCCTCAAGCCCAAAACCTACCCCTGCTGTTGTATGAAATTCAATCTATATTTGTTCCCCTGTTATCTCTGAATGAAAGGTGACAAGACCAGCTATATGCAGCAGGAGGGAGAAGTCCTCTTACACCGTAAGTTTCCCACTGTATACTATATTATGCTCTGGATTTAATTATATATTAAATGAAATTTGTAAAATGTATGTACGTTTAGAAGTACACAGTACTGCAGTCCGGGAAGCGCTTTTGTTGCATAGAAGATGGAGCACCGTGTGCACATACACGGACATCTCAGAAGTAATCAGACACCCCTCGTGATGTTTTATCTATGCGGACAACACCCGGGGCTTCAAACGCATTAATATAATATGATTATTTTAAGTTTCAGATTACAGTATATTAAGCGTTTATAGTGACTAGCCATGCGACGAACATCAGAAGCAAAAGAATTGTGTGATTTTCAAAGAGGGCGTATTGTGGGTCGGTCTGAGGATGGACTTGGGCAACGTATGATTGCACAAAACCTTGGGATTCCTCTCGTCACAGTCAACAGAGTGATTGTACAATTCAAAAGCGAAGGAATGGAATCAATAGCGTCCTGCTCAAGGGTGACCTGGGCCCTCTGACAGAATTTGTTGAAAAAAAATCCCAGTTGTAAGTTCGCTGATGTTGCAGAGCATCTCCAGAGAGACGGAGAAACCTTCTGTAAGGTTTCTCCATCAATTTGTCTGCAGTGGCAGAGCAGCTGGAAGGAAGTTCCTAGAAATATATATTTCAAAAATGCAGATGTCTGTTTACTTTTGAGATTTCTGCGTGTATATATATATATGCACACACATTCATACCTACAGGTTATTTAGAGTAGCCGTTAAACCTGTGTGTTTTTCGTGTAATAAGAACCCAGAGGAAACCCACACAGTTCCAGGCATAAGGTGCAAAACTCCATGCACACAGTAACCTGTACTCAAGGTTGACTGGTGTGCTCAGAATTATTAGATCAAAGGTGATCATGAGAGAAGTTAAGGTGGAACCCAGATTGCAGCAGGGAACTATTTTAGTCTTGTATCTCCTACAGAAGGGGTTTTCACAGCAACAGAGACACCTTTCGTGCATTTATTTGTCTCCACTAATCGAGCTTTATTAAAAATGAATGAATGTGTGGCAAGTTATGGCCTGCGGAAGATCTCGACACTACACTTTGGGAACCATTGATCTACAAATCCTGTAAATGAACTCACAAGTTAAATTGTGTTGCATTTTTTAGTGGAATTGAGAGCAGGAAAATCATCCAGCTGGACTTGCACACATGTAAATCAGAACTGTACTTTAATTTAAAAAAAAATGGAACCTAATTTAAAACAAATTTAAAATTCTGTCCCGAAAATCAGCTCATCGTCTAACATTGGGCAGATCCTATAATCACTACTTTACTATCCGTCACAATTGTATAATATCTTTACAAAACAACCACATATCATCTTTTACCTTTGCATACCAATCAGTCAACACCCAAAATATCTTTTTTTTTTTTACCCAAATTTTTGAGTACAACTACTCATCTAAATAAACTCTCCAGAAAACATTAAGCTTTAAATTCTTCACACAAGTAAAAAAAAAATGGTAAAGCATAAACATTACATTTATTTGGAGAATATAAGTAAAAGTCAAATAACACAATGAGTTTAGATACTGATGCAAAATTATTGGCCCCTTTCACCAGAGAACCAATGAGCATGGGAATACCTCGAAGACTAATTCCTAACTGCTAACAACAACAACAACAACAACAACAACAACCATATTCTTAATCTCTCAAATGTTAGCTGGCATGATAATAATTCTGATGTTATAAACTGGCTGAAGTGACGGCTATTAGCTCTCATTCTTGCTGTCACGTGTTAAAGTTTAGATTTGTTAGAAATTACTCTTTGAGGCTCTTGAATGCCAATTTCACCCTACGACCTTACAATATATGATCATAGATAAATGTATTCATGTAATGTTTGAAAATGTACTAACTAGGAAAAAGAGATTTTCTTTTGAAATGTAGTAAAAAAATAAAATAAAATAAAATAAAAAGTAGGGACTAAAATAAAACTCAAAGAGAGTACAGATACTTAAAAACCAGGCTTATGTAAGTGTGACTTTGTTATGCCCCACCTCTGGTTCTTTTTGCCTTGAGAGACAGGGTAGAATGTGGACTGACAAATTTCACATAGCAACATACACTCTATGGCCATACATACACCACACCCACAAGTGCCTGTTCCAAAACCATGAGCATTAACATGGAAATGGCCGCCTCCACTCTCCGAGGAAGGAATTCCACTAGATTTTGGGGAATTGTCTGGGTAACTATTCAGATCACAAGCATCGGTGAGGTAAGGCATTGACGTCAAGTGAGGAGGCTTGGTGCACAGTCAGCATTCCAATTCATTCCAGCGGTGTTCAGTGGGGTTGAGTTCTGGGTCTTCCACATCAAATTTGGCAAATAATGGACCTTGCATTGTACACCGCAGGATTGTCATGACGAAACAGGCTCAGGCTCGTTAGTTTTAGAGAAGGGAAATCCTAATGCTACAGCATACACATGGACAATTGTGTACTTTTGTGGCAACAGTTTGGAGAAGAGCCACATATAGGTGTGCTTGTTATGTGTCCACATACTTTTGACCATATACCTTATGAGCTACACTCAGTAACTGTACCAATAATGTACACAGATAGAAGGAAGGTAGACCCAATATGTTGGCAATGTAGGCTTATGAATGGATTTTGAATGGATTATTTTTGGTATAAGTATTAGCACTGGCTCTGATATTCCCATTTTCCCCATGACTAACTTGTTTTCTCCATCACCTTCACATCAACCTACCGGTAACCTAAATTATGCATCCTCCTCACCATCGTCAATCCCTGGCAAGGTTATTGTGAGTATTGTGTGTGGATACAGTGCATTGTACCACTATATTATAAAGGTGCACAAATATTAATGGCTACCATTGTTAATTAAATAAGGGTATCTATTACATAAACTGCACCTTCAAAATATAGTGGTGGATGGCAGACATGTGCTACAGACTCCATAATTAATATAGACTATATATTTCTGCCTAAATAAAATGTAATGTGCATTTTGTGGAGACAATCATTTCTGGGGCACATGTGTGCAGTCTTGGAGATGGGTTTTGTAGTGGTATTCCACCCTTTTAACTGGAAATGGCAATATTTGGGAATTCTCCCTTATAGTAGTACCCTTATTAAGATCCTTTAGTGACCTTGGCTTTGGAGTGAGTACCCATTTGTGCTAATAGTATTTGATTATGTTATTATGTGAGGTTTTATCATCTCATGTTTTCAAACTCCAGCCCCCTCCTGCGAAGTACGGAGGCCGACACACAGTGACACTGATCCCTGGAGATGGTATAGGACCTGAACTTCTGAGCCATGTCCGGGAGCTTTTCAGGTTTGGGAACAAGTCTTAGTTTGAGCCTTGAGAGATTTGGATAGTTTGATAGATTTAGCTCTTTACAGGTTCTGTTGCGTCCCTGTGGATTTTGAGGTGGTGAACGTGGATTCAACAGTGACTGCAGAGGACGACATTAATAACGCTGTCACAGCTATCAGACGCAATGGAGTTGCACTGAAGGGTAGGGTATAGTTGCGGAGGTGGACAAGATCGAAAATATATGCTCATAATTGCAAGTAGGTCTTATAATTTTTCATTCTGCTCTTCTTTGTTTTTTTTTCAGGTAATATAGAGACCAATCACAAACTTCCACCCTCCCATAAGTCAAGGAACAACTTGCTACGGTATAATTATTAATGCGTCTTTATAGAAACAGTTTTATTTGTCTCTTTAGTATGTTTAAAGTTCACACATTCTGCTGCTTTGGATGGCCCCACATGGATTTTGCACTTTTCAAAAGCAGTTTACGTCCAACACACAGCATTGCTGTAGAGCATCATCTCACCTGGTTGGTGAAGAATTGCTGCTGTAATCTGAAAAATCTCCCACTGTTTATCTCAGGAGAAGTCTGAGTACTGAGTCTCAAGGTTTCTCTCTCGTGTAATCTCAGGGAGTTTTTCTCTTGCCAAAGCTGCTTTGTGAAAATGTTTTTTGTTAAAAGTGCTATATACTGTAAATAAAATTGCTTTGCATTCAAAACAGCAATACAAAAGTAAAACTAAGTAAAGTTTAATTGGTTTTATGATTTAGTCCTTGTTTGCATGATAAACCCAGCTGTCTCTTCTTTAACACCTTAGCACATCCCTGGACCTGTATGCTAATGTGATGCACTGTCAGACTCTCCCTGGTGTCCAAACCCGGCACAAGGACATAGACATCGTCATCATTAGAGAGAACACAGAAGGGGAGTACAGCAGCTTAGAACACGAGGTTTGTGCCAGTTTTACACTTTTTGTCCCACGCACATATTGGCACAGATATGTCAGCGCATGAAGGTTTCTTCAAATATTTAGCAATTAAACGAGTAAATGAATAAAAAAAACAATAATCAAATAGATAGATTCAAATCTTTTCATTTCTTCAGAACGTCCCAGGAGTGGTGGAGTGTCTGAAGATCATCACTCGGATGAACTCATTGCGGATCGCTGAATACGCCTTCAAACTTGCCCGAGAAAAAGGTCGCCGCAGGGTCACTGCTGTACATAAAGCCAACATCATGTCAGTCTCATTCTACAATATTTACTATTTTCTATATTCTATGTTTTCTAAAACTATTGCACGCATTATGTTAATATACAATATATATATATATATATATATATATATATATGTATATGTATAAATAAATGACACTTTTCTACATTTGTAGACTTAAAGGTCCACTTTAGGAAGTGAAATGGAATATAATATTCATAAGTATGGTTTCATTAGTGTATGATTACATGTTACTATGAATGGTTGGGTTTTTGTAAGCTCAGGATGATATATCTTTATACTACCCATTCTATGGAGCTGTCATGTTGCTAATCATCATCATCATCATCATCATCATCATCATCGTTGTCTGCCAGCCATAGGGCGGCAATAGCTGCATAGGACATGCTTCCAACATTCCTAGCTTCCAGGACTTGTTGGCAACACACATGGCACATTCACACCTGTGGGCAATTTAGAGCAGCCAATCCACCTAATGTGCATGTCTTTGGACTGTGGGAGGAAACCCGGAGGGGACCCACGCGGACACGGGGAGAACATGCAAAAACTACACAGAAAGGCACCCCTGCCGGGCTTGAACCCAGGACCTTCTTGCTGTGAGGCGACAGTGCTAACCACTTAGCCGCCCGTGTTGTGCTAATACAGTAGTCCTAAACAGGCAAACCTCCAGAGAGCACCTTCCGCTTTTCTTGTTTTTGCAAGTGGCAGGATGAATCCAGATGGAAGCACCAGAAGTTCGACAAAGAAGGAGAAATAAGACAAAGAAGAAGAAAATAGAGGAACTGGTGTTTGCTGGTGCTTGCTAACAAGTTTGAGAAACGAAATTTTGAACTTATTATTTAGCACAGGTAGAGCAAGCGTGAATGTGAGTAGTGAAATGGAAGTACACTCTAATACACATTTAGAAAAGGAGGGGAAGGGAGGGGCATTCAGTTGGTTGAATCCTACATACTGGACCTTTAATTGTGATTACACCTCATGAATCCACACAAAGTTGGCTAATATTGAAGTGGGGAGAGGGGGGGGTGGTCAAAACAGTTTGCAGAATTATTTCCAGGTATCAGAGGTAAAACGTTATGGAATAGTACTCTTTCAAGAACTTTTTAACTAGAGTTGCTAGCTTATTGGTCTTTATGATGCAGTTTTCTCTAGCCAATTCTGTAGCCTCAAGCAATCACAACATTTACATTTACATACTATATTACTTGTGCAAGGCACCAGATTAGACTTTATGCTATGCATAAATGAACCATTCCCAACCAGAATCAACAAATGGACTGATTTCCTTTCTTAGGCCATGTGCCTTTGCTTTGGTCTGTACAGGAAGCTGGGTGACGGTCTCTTCCTGCAGTGCTGTAAGGAGGTAGCAGCAGGATATCCAGATATTACTTTTGACAACATGATTGTGGATAACACCACCATGCAGGTATCTACTTACAGGCGTGTACTCAGAGATTAAGACTAAATTTCGACACAGTATTTTCTTACCTTGTTGCAAATTTTGGCTTTGCTTCAAATCAATGGGAATTTAAAGCGTGTTTTAAACCTTGCAGCATATCAGCAGTCATGTTCTCTGTGATTTAATGCAGAGAATTCGAAGTATCATTTGGTTGAGATCCTACACTTCTCAGGTACTGCTGGAGGCTAATGGGGCTAATCAGTACAGGTGAGCCATAACAGTATGCTGGGTATGTGGTTATTTTTGTGCATGCAGCTCATCTCCAAGCCCCAACAGTTCGACGTGATGGTGATGCCAAACCTCTATGGTAACGTGGTGAGCAACGTGTGTGCCGGACTCGTGGGTGGCCCAGGTTTAGTTCCAGGGGCCAACTATGGCAAAGACTATGCTGTTTTTGAAACCGTAAGAAAGAGGAATTGCGATACAACTGTTGCTAAAAGAACTCTTGGAAGCATTCCAGAAATTCTGCTCATTTTTGTGCTTTGTGCTGCAGGCCACCAGGAACACTGGGAAAAGTATTGCCAACAAGAACATTGCAAACCCCACGGCTACACTGTTGGCCAGCTGCCTCATGCTGGATCACTTAAAGTATGTGAAGAGAAGTTGGATTTTGGATTTATTAAAGATGCCATTTGTGATGAATCATAACTACTTCTAGAACTACAATAATAACAGAATTTCAAAGATATGCTGGTAAACTGTTATTCCTAATAATGCCATCCAACAGATCTGTCTGGTTTCTTAATTTCAAACTTGTACGAGGGACAATCAAAAAGTAAAGGCAATTTAAATAATGCAATAACCTGTAGAGCAAACGACAAAGCATGGAGTGGAGACATGAAGGAGTCTATTCTGGCGTATTTCCAGACGCATGGGCAAACAGTGAACAGTGCAAATTCCTGTGCATTGCTGCGAAATGAACTTAAACCTGCAATTCACAGCAAAAGAAGAGGAATGCTGTCCAAAACTGTCTGGCTACGCCTTGACAATGCACGTTCCTCATAAAGGTGCAGGGACAGTAGAGACAGTGCAGCGGCTCAGGTTCGAACGTCTTCCACATCCTCCTTACAGTCCAGATCCGGCTCCGAGCATTTATCACATCCTCGATTCACTGAAGGAGGCCCTGCACGGTCTCACATTCACCTCTGATGATGAAGTAAAGGAAGCGGTGCCCACCTGGCTTCGGGAGCAGACGAAAATCATCCTCTTTGCGGGAATACAGAAGCTAGATGAATGGTACAACAAATGCGTCGTCTTGCATGGGGACTATGTGGAGAACTGATATGTTCAGTTTGTCACAGTTATTTATACTGAAGCTATTAAATTCTGATTTTGCCTTTACTTTTTGATTCTCCCTCGTATTTCCATTTTTTTGGCCCATAAATTAGCTCGGCTCATACCCAGAGCAAAGCTCCTCAGTTTGACACATTTCCTTTGGAAATCAAATCATTAGTCGGTGAAGGGGTAAGATTGGTAGGGAAAAGGAACAGGAGTTATCACTGCAATTGCATTTTGCCTTACGGTTAATAGAGTGCTCTAAAAATGACAAACTGCTTCCTTTATCCTGCAGCGTTTAACCTTTATTTCTGTCTTGTATTTTCTCTTCTAGACTTCATGATTATGCCAGTATTATCCGAAAAGCAGTCCATACAACTTTATCTGAGACTCAGGTATGATTTAATCTCTGTAACTGTTACTCATTCTCATAATGTGCAGTGAACTGTATTAACCTGGGATGATTGTCTGATGTAGGAATACCTTTACTGTCATCAGACCAATCAAACAAGCTGTGGTGTGCAGTACAGGGGATATAAAGTCTACAACCTCCTATTAAAATCGCAGGGTTTTGTGATGAAGAAAAAAAAAAAACGAAACAAAGATAAAACATGTCAGATCTACGACAGAGTATTAGGGCCACACGTGAAGGAAAAAAAAATAGCCATGACAAGATTAAAGTCGACATGTCCAGAATGAAGTTGAAATCAAATGTCGACTTTAATCTCGACATGTCGTCTTTAATCTCGACATTCAAAACTAGTACGGAGAGAGAGCAACCGCTCCACAGCTGCAGTCTCAGACACGCACGTGATGTGAACACAGGTGGAACCATCGATATCCTTGCATCTGCCCATTTCCAGCAATTTCAGTTTGCGAGAATGTGGCCACTTCTTTCAAGTTTGTATGATTTCTACTTCTGAACAAACAAAGTTTTTGGCACAACCTTTTCAGTGTCCTTACACTAGTGATCACACTGTGGCTCTGCGCTAAAACAGTGAGGATTTCTTTATCGCTAAACCCGATTCTGAAGTACAATTTGACCAAATCACCTACACGAGGCATTTTGAGTCGTCGGCCAATTGATTGGTCTGAGTTCAACTTTATTCTCGACATTTCGAGTTTCGTGTCAACATGTCGACTTTAATGTCGTCATGGCAAAAAAAAAAAATTTTCTTCATGTGTGGCCCTAATACTCCGCCGTACAGATCTCTTCCACCTTTAATGTGATACAGCGAGCAATAAAATTCAAGTGAAAAACAAACAGAATCATTCTTAAAAGTATAAATATAGAATAACCTGGTTGGTTTTCACCTGGTTACTGCATCATGTTAAAGGTGACGAAAGATCTGACATGATTTATCTTGGGTGCATTTTTTACATCCCAAAAACCTGCATTTATTTAATCCTCTGTATGTTCACTCACTCACTCGCTCATCTGATGCCGCTTAATCCTGTTCAGGGTCGCGGGGGGAAGCTGGAGCCAATCCCAGCTGACTTTGGCCAAGAGGCGGGGTACACCCTGGGCAGGTCACAAGTTCACCACAGGGTGACACACAGAGACAGACAACCATTCACAACTACAGCCAATTTAGAGTAGCCGATTAGCCGAATCCCCTCTGTGCATGACTTTGGACTGTGGGAGGAAACCAGAGTACCCAGAGGAAACCCATACAGACACGGGGAAACATGCAAACTCCACACAGAAAAGCGCCCAGGTCAACCCCGGGGATCGAACTCAGGACCTTCTTACTATGAGGCGACACTGCTAACCACCACACCACCGTGCCGCCCCTCCACTGTTTGTTACGTGCATTAAATAAAGAAGATGAGTGAATGCTGGTTCAGACTGTTGATGGCTGTTGGGTCGAAACTGCTCCTCAGTCTAGTGTTCTAGGCGTTGATACACCGGTAACACCTTCAAGAGGACAGGAGGGTGAAGAGGTGTTGGTAGGAGTGAGTAGGCTCATTGGAGATGGTGTTTGCTCTACAGAGCTCTTTGAAGAGCTGGCAGCAGGACGCTGATGATTCTCTGAGCATTGCTGACCACTTGTTTCAGTGCTTTCCTCGCCACGACAGTTACACATTACTATAATGCATCAAAATCATAATTTGAGTGTACTTTGACCTGATCCTGTATGCTTACATGTCTCCAAAGATCAGGTTTCTAAATCGGTTGGAAACTGAGTCGTTTTATGATTGTACTTTATCTCAGTGTACTAACTGCATTCTTCTATTATTTCTGGTTATGGATGAAGCATGCTATTTTGATATCCTTATTTATTTGTGCACTCTGTGTATCCAGCATTCTTCTAAGGCTTGCCTCTTAAAAGCATCTCATCTGACATGTTGTCCTGTTCGTGTTTGAACTCTACGCTTGTCTGTTTTTTAAAGCATATTTTGTATGCATATATATTTCGATTCCTGAACGAAAACAGACTCTATTCGATATTTTTTAACCTTCATTGGGAGGTCTTCGTCTGGGTTCGTCTTTTGCCGCTTAATCCTGTTTTGGGTTGTAGGGGGGGGGGAGCTGGAGCCAATCCCAGCTGACTTCGGGCGAGGGGCGGGGTACACCCTGGGCAGGTCGCCAATCCACTGCAGGGTCTTCATTGGGAAGTATGTTAACTCAGTCTCGTTTTTTTCCTCCTGTATGTGCAGTTACACACAGCTGATCTGGGGGGTCAGGGTACAACATCTGAGGTAGTGCAAGCCATAATGCAGGAGGTTCAGAGGAGCAGACTGCATATCTCCAAACCCATCTGAAGAACCACATCACATGAACATCAGGTAGAAAGAATCTCTGTAGCATGCTACACAAGAAACCACGATCAGAATGCACCATTATGTCCTTTAGTACTGCAATAAATTATACCTAAAGTAGTCAGACCACGGTTCAATGTCGATTGGTCAGAAGGTGTTGATGACTTTTTTTAGAACAGCATATTATATAATATCATTTTTATAGCAATACAAAGTGGTACCTCAGAACTCGAACTCATTACAACTTGAATATCTTAAAATTCGAACCAACCAGATCGGGAAAAAACGACCTTGAACTCGATCTGAATCTCAGAAGTTGAACCGTAAACACCGACCTAAGATAACTTGTACGCGCGGGGAAATGAGTCCCGCGGCACGTCTCTCAGCGGAAACAAAGGGTAACGCTTCAGTCTCAGCCTCGCATTCGCTGGGATAGCATCATTTGTTGGTGATAGTGCATTTTTTTATTGAAAATATCAGGCAATACACTGAGTCAGACGTGAAATCCCTTTCAGGCTTTATTTAGGCTCCAAGCAGAAGTACATGAGACGGCAGGCAAACTCGTAGTCGAAGAACAGGCAGGGTAACCGAACTGCGTACAACACCACAACGGAACAGACTATAATCATAAACCGAATATCAAGCGAGAAGGTCAGAACCAGGAGAGAATACAGACTTGAATCACGGCTTGACAGATTCATACACGAAAGCGGCAATCAATGCTTCGCCACTGGAGTTTCTAAGACCGAGTCTCTTATAGTCTGAGTCATTAGACCAGATGCGGATCACCTGCAGAAGACCAAGTGACACCCGCACATGGAGTGAATCCTTGCGCATGCGCCCGCAGCACCGCTGCTGCTGGGAGTAATCAATGCAGGCGGATCCATGACACACACATTGTTTGGATACATTTATTTTCTTCCTTTACAAATTACTGTTTTGATAAATGTGCTTAGATGTGTTTAGTATGTGCTCTTCTTGTTTTATCCTGTTCATTTTCTGTTTAAATGCTAAAAAAACATATATAGGTGTAATTTTTTGGGGCCGGGAATGAATTAATTGTTCTTCCATTATTTCTTATGGGGAAAATTCGATCAGAACTCAAACTTTTGAGGATTCGAACCTGCGCTCCAAACGGATTACGTTTGAGTTATGAGGTACCACTGTAATATCATTTTTATAGCTACAGCTTACACATGGCCTTCTATAGTGGAATCTCCATGTGAAGAGATCATCTTCTTAAAACACTGGATACATGAATGTAATTGTTGAGTTTTCTGTGTGAAGACATTTATGTGCTATTTTCACAAGAACCAGAGAGTCAGAGCTTTTGTAACACTGAAGTACAGCCTTAAAGCTTGAAATTTCCAACACGCAAAAGTCTTTTGGCCAGTGTTTTTTTTTTCTTATTTACTTATTTTTTTTTTTTTTTAACTTAAAGAGAGAGAAAATAAGAGAAGCTCTTTATAGGTGCTGTGACGTAAGTGATAGCAGGAGCTAATGTTCTACAACCTAAAATGTAGATTTATGTAGATGTCATTCTTTTATTAAAAAAACAATAATAATAAAAAAAATAGTCAGTGTTGCCAAATTTCCATGGCACAAGAAGAATAAAATACTTCAGGATGTGTTGTTATTAGAAAATAATCAACTTCAGGGAGGCTAACTGTTGTGCATTTCACAAGACTATCCAACTTTATTAACACTGATGAAAAACTATATGAGCAAACTCTCATACACACTAAACAGGGATTCAAAGTGTGTCAGAACGAATCATTTGTTGTCTTTTATGCTTTTTAGGTAGAACTCTTCAATCAATATATACTGCAGAATTGAATGAAGCTTTACGTGTGTGTGTGTGTGTGTGTGTGTGTGTGTGTGTGTGTGTGTGTGTGTGTGTGTGTGTGTGTGTGTGTGT
>JAQMCW010000015.1:10501887-10514062 GCA_030068335.1 Chrysichthys cranchii | reverse complement strand
TATGTACGAATACGAGTATTTTAGCAAAGTATCGGCCCGATACCCGATACTGGTATCGGTATCGGTGCAACCCTACTGTGTATGCCGAGGTACTTTTCTGCTCACCACGGTTGTAAAGATTGATTATTTGACTTACTATATCCTTCCTTGCAGCGTGAACCAATCCAGCCATTTTCTTCTGACCTCTCTTATCAACAAGCCATTGCCACACACAAAACTATCGCTCACTCAATGTTCTTTTGTGTCATTCTGTGTAAACTCTAGAGACTGTTATGAAAATCCCAGAAGATCAGCAGTTTCTGAAATACTTAAACCAACAATCTGTTACAAACATCCATGCCACACTCACAGTCACAGAGATCCACCTTTCCCCCATTCTGATATTTGGTATGAACTGAAGCTCTTGACCTGTATCTGCACAATGGATGCACAAGGTATTGTTTTGTTGCTGCCATATGATTGGCTGATTGGATAACTGCATAAATGAGCAAGATTACTAGAGATGGCATGATACCACTTTTTCTTTTCTGACATCAATAATAAAACCTTGAGAATCAGCTAATACTGATAATGTGTACTGATAAACTGAGGTGCTTCACAGTTAATATCCATGACTTAATATCCAGCCATCCATCCATCTAAATTCTATGACATCCATTGCAGGTCACAGATACAGGTCCCCAATCCATCATAAGGATGACACAGAGACAGACAGCCATTCACACTTAAACCTATGGGCAGTTTAGAATAGCAAGGTGACCTAATCTTTGGACTGTGGGAGAAAACCGGCGCACCAAGAAGACAAATTCATGTAGGCACAGGGAAACATGCAAACTCCACATAGAATGGCTCCCGATCAACCCAGGGATTGGGCCCAGAAGCTTCATGCTACAGCGTAACAGTGCTAAAAAAAACACCACTGTGCAACCCTCACTTACTCACTCATCTTTTGCTGCTTAATCCTGTTCAGGGTCAGGGGGAAGCTGGAGCCAATCCCAGCTGACTTCGGGAGTTGCGGGGTACACCATGTGCGGGTTGCCTATCCACCACAGGGCCAACACACAGAGACTGTGCATGTCTTTGGACTGTGGGAGGAAACCGGTGTACATGGAGGAAACCCACACAGACATATTCACCTCATACCTGCTTGGGTTTCCACCCACAGTCCAAACACATGAGGATTAGGCTAACTGGCCAAGCTAAATCGCACATAGGTTTGATTGTGAGTGTGTTTGGTGACCTCACACAGAAAAGTGCCCAGGTCGTTCCCGGGGATCAAACCCAGGATCTTCTTGGTGGGAGGCAACAGTGCTAACCAGTACACCACCCTATGTTTTTATTTATTTATTTTTTAATTAAATTAAATTAAATTAAATTAAACAAATAAATAAATAAATAAACAAAACCTTATAAAGTATAATTATAAATAAAATCAATCCTAACAAAAGAAAAAGTCAAGTCTGATTGTATGTAAAAATTTCCAGTTACAAAAATAAATTACTTTTTTCAACCAATTTTAATTTTGCTATTTCCAAGATCCAATATCTGATATATTTTCTCCAAGAGCCAATCCACCATATTTCACTGTTATCAACCGAATACAGGTACTAAGTATCAGGTTGGTCCCATATCTAGCATCTACCACTGATACAATGCTTATCAACTGACAGATCTTTAGTATTTAGTGTTACCTTAAAATGGAAATTCTGTTTTTAGTGGCTTATTATAGTTTTTAAAAAATATTCGGTCTGTTTCCGAATCTATTTAAGAATCTGTTTACTTTTAAAGTAAAATAATTTGTTATCATTCAAAATTTTAATTTCATTTAAAATTTCCTTAGTTGGGGCAGCACAGCTGTGCAGTGGTTAGTATTATCACCTCACAGCAATAATATTAATGTTCTGGGTTCGAACCTGCCGACTGACTGGGGTCTTTCTGTGTACAGCTTGAATATTCGCCCCATACCTGCTTGGGTTTCCACCCACAGTCCAAACACATGTGGACTAGGCTAACTGGCCACGCTAAATTGCACATAGCTTTGAATGTGAGTGTGTTTGGCGACCTGCCCACAGTGTATCCCGCCTCTCTCCCAAAGCCAGCTGAAACTGGCTCCAGCTTCCTCCACAAACCTGATGAATAAGTAGTATAGATATGGGATAGAAGGATGGCTTTCCTTAGTTTACAGAATCTCATTTCTGCACTATGAAATAACATAGACAGCAAACGTCTTTGCCTTTCATTACTATGAGAAAAAGCCAAAGAACTTTCAGCACAAAAAGGGACAGATCTGCACCAAATGATCAAGGAGTTTATTGCATTAAATTTGTTCATTCTCATGAAGGCTGTGAACAATTTACTAGTGACCTGTGAGTGCACGTGTACATGCACATATATAACCCCACTTAGGTACACTATAAGCTCACTGGCCCTGTGCAGCATTTCCATGTCTAAATTAAAATGGGCTTCTTGCAGTTTGCCCAGCCAGTTGCCAAGTAACCAATGCCTCATCGAACAGATGGCCTCTGAATTGGCAGTACGGATAGTACCGTATGCCCATGCTCTCATATTGCACTAATGACCGATTAGGGCAAATTATTCAGTGGCAAACTTTCGGGTCAGCTGGCCTATTGTAGCATTTAATGCCTAAATGTAGAATTCCGCCTTAAAATATACAGTAGCTGAATTATTTATGGCTGAGGGAGCTGGCAGTGCCCTGGTCTAGCTACAGAGCATGGTTTGTTCTACAAGAAAATGTCAAAAGTCTAGCTAACAGATAGCATAGAAAACAGTAATTTATGCTCCAAGACTAGCTAACATAGAGTGTGGTTAAAGCTACAGTAAAATACTGTTCTACTTTCCTTTCATTTCTGGAGTTCTCCCAGTTCCTCATTTACCTTCCGAGTTAGTATAGTAGTCACCATGTGACGGTGACTGGATAGTCCATAAAAGGTCTCCAGTATGCCATGCTTGTCTTCTTTCCCATTCTCACCTTGCCAAGGATCTGAGAAAGTGGAATCAAGACACTGAGTGTAGTGCCCTAACGCTTTGCTTTTTGCTCATTTTAACGATTGCTACCATTAAATTCTGCAGGTAAAGGAATTTCTTATGTTTAACTTATTACTAGTTCTTGAGTGTTGACTGTGTTCATGAACAAGATAGAGAAGCATTGTGGGTGCTGCGGACCCAGAGTAGCCAATCTTAAAATCTTAACGTCTTTGACGTTAGTGTATACGTTCAAAGGTTTGTGACAACACACTCATTTTCATTTGTTATCAAGTCCTCATTGTCGTCGTCTAAAATCCCACCTAAATTATCGCATACATCAATCTTGAATTATCTAAAGGTTTTGTGTAAAAATAACAAACTTTCCTCGGATTACCATTTTGCACAATGTGGCCCAAGCTGTGTAATCTTTAGCAGTAACAAGATTTCCTGGTAAGCAGGACCAACTTTTCAAACATAGATAGCCAACTGACTTCTTTTATGAACCAATATCTGTTTACCACAGAAAGAGGTCAAATACTATGCTTAAGTAAGGACAGTGTCGCCAGATTAGACATAATTTGCTGCTAATGGACTGTTTTAAGGGCTTGTAATTGGTCAGTTACATTGTCTGGAAGGTTTATAATAAGTACGTCTGGCAACCGAGATCTGGAGGCAGTTTTATTGGGGTCCTGGCATGACCTACTCTATATCTGGATGGCATGAGAGAACATGCCAGGACCTAAAAATATGATTTACCAAGCCTAATAAACATAACGTCCACAACAAAACCTACCTAAGAATGAATGGCATTCCTAGGAGAAAATGTTAAATCTGTGACAACAACAACAACAACAACAACAACAACAACAACAAAAGTGTATGCTGCAAGATCAACATAGAGTGGGGAAAATCTTCTACGAAAATACAGTATGCCTTAACTCTTGCAGCTTTCTTATGCCACTTGTATTTGAAACTCTTTGCCACAATGCATAATTAATTATCAGAAATTATTTCAAATGAAACTTAATAAAAAAAAACAACCCTTAACATTGTCCTCAAACTCTAATATATGTATTCTGCTTTGTAGGAGTAGCATTCACCATCCTGATGCTGCTAGCCAGCTTGAACTCATGCACGAATCCCTGGATCTACACAGCTTTTTCCAGTAGTGTGTCACGCGAGCTTCTCGCTCTGCTGCACTGCCACGTGCCCACTCCACGCCGCGGCTCGCTGCCCGACGACTCCACCACCACTCACACCTCAACCACCACCAAGGACAGCATCTACTAACATGCACACAAGCTACCATGGATTAAGCACCAGATTTAAATCCATCACCCTTACCAGCGCTTACAATGCTAATATGATATAAGATTGGCCATGCTTGAAAGGTCAGTGCCCTGTGGACAGCAAGCATTGCAAAGTAGGGCCATTATAAGTTCAGTAAAGTGAGTGTAAGCAGTGGAACAGATGTTTGTGTGTGTATGTGTGTCGGTGTACAGTATGTGCGTTTGTGTGTTGGGAGACAGGTCAAGAATAAGCTGTAAGAACGTGAGACATTGGCAGATGGCTGAACAGGAAAACTACTCCAGACTGGAAGAGGAGCAGCCAAAGAACAGTTGCCACTGTTTGGAGTGGAACGGTGGTTAAGAATATTGTGGAAGCAGGCACCTCTGGCATTGCCATAATAATCATAACAGATTATTTCCGGATTCTGTTACCAAATTTGAATTATTCCAGTAAAAAAAAAAAATGACAGAAAAAAAAATAGACCTGAACACTAAGGGTTTTTCATTACGGCAGTGAGAGATGAAGGTCTTGTCAAAACTGAAAAATTACCTTATGAGAATGATGGACTCAAGAGGTGGGAAAAAAAGTTCTACATTCAGTCATTTTGGACTGCCAGGACAATTTCCTTCAGAACTAGTGGAGTATACCTAATACTGTACTTGTTTCCCTGCCAGGTACCGATGGTAAAATTGTCACCTTGTTACCATGACTGTGACCTCTACATCATGCTCGTCCTCTTTCCCAGTCTCGTCTTGTTTGGTAGATGAGGACGTGGACACAAAATGCTATGTAAATACTGCTGATTATTCATTATCGGGCCATGACGCTGCATGTTCACAGCATGAAGTGAAATGAATTGCGGACAAGGAACCCCTAGGAAGGTAAAAACAACAGAAATAGACAGCAAGCTCATCTGCTCAACCTCCTCAATCAGGAAGAGTGAGCACCTTTACAACATTGGAACGAACAGGAGTTGGCAGCAGGCATGAGACAAATGCAAGTGCTTTGATGCAACAGCACAATGAATTGCAGCACTTGGAGGAGTTTATTACAGCTGCCTCGCATACAGAGACAGTGTTGTATGTACGCTCTATTACTGATTCGCATTCTCTAAGCATGAATAATGAGCCTTCCCCAGCAGAGAGTGCTGACAGCCTGCCATCAAAATGTTCTGATGATTAGACAGCGATGGAGGAGTGTTGCTCAGCAGCAGCAAATGTGCTGCAGTCTGGTATTAAGGCTGTATTAGTGAAACTGAGGTAGGGTCTTCCACTCAAGGTAGCTGATTGGATGCATAGCTCATTCATTGGTATAGTTGCCTGAATATGTTACTGGGATTTCCCATAATGTGTCATCTTCAAAAGTGCATTGAAGCTGCAACCCAAGAAAAGGCAGTGCATACAATGGCAGTACAATAGCTGAGATTAACACCTCAGGTATAGATGCTGCGTTCCATTTACCTTGGAAGTCAGACTGAAGAGCTGGGGATGTTATGCCCGGCAAGTACAATTCAGAAATCCAGCATGGACGCCTCCTTTTTCTCTTTTACCAGGGTTTTACTACTTATCCAATCAATATATGTCCATGATAAGTTGATTTTACCATATTAAAATAACGTTCAAGTTTTAAACTGGAATTTCAACTTCCTTTAAATTTCACAGGATGGGGGGAGCCAGGTTCGCCATTAGCCATAGCCAATTAGCAGTACCACCTGAAAACAACACATTACACAACACACCTTATTGATATGACCATAGAAATAACTTGAACAGTGCTGTGTTTACAACTCATTAAATGAAACAAAAATAGTTATAAACTGTAACAGAATAAAACTACAACTTAAACTCCAGAGTGTGGGCCACCATTTTGGATTTTTAACTTTGAGTTGGTGAGGATATCCTGACTCTCCGAGTCGGACATCAGACTTCAGGGGGCATTCCAGTTAAGGTTTCTGACTCGGAACTCGGATATCCCGACTTCAGAGTACAAATGGAACGCAGCAAGAGGCTGATGGTCTCATGAATGCTAATGGCCGACAGGCCACCTGACTTTCAGGTTGAGAATGGCCAGAGCACAAGCATGATGTAGCAGCGGGACCTTTTAGACGCTACTCACATGGTGTTACGTTCATGGTTATCAGGTGATGAAATTCTTTACTTAGCAAGAAAAGAAGTAACAGGGAATTCCGAACAAGTTCTTAAGGAAACCAGCCTGCTGGTCCTCCACCAATTGTAGAACCTCAGTTACAAATGACATTTAAATCCAAGTATGCGATTGTGGTATATCAAGATTCTCAGAGTTGATTTTCCAGTATTAACCAAAACTGTTAAAAAATATAGAGCTGAAACGATGCTGTAAATATATAGTTTAACACTAAAGCAATCCATTGTGTAGGAGAGTTGGCATTATCGAGAAGTGTTGGAGATTCAATCCTCGCAGAGTTTTGAAACCACACTTTGGGGTTAAGCAGAGTTCATTTTTAACTCCGCATCTGAGATGCATTATCAGTGCTCTACAAGATTTTGGGACAATCGAAACACCAGCATCGTGTTCAAACAAACACTCTCAGAGTTGGTTGAACTCTATAGGATTTGCTGTGGAAAAGCCCTGGTTAGCAGACTAGAAGTGAGCCCTACTGCCAGGTTTTAGGTTTAAATGAAAAACATACCACCTATGGCACGGTGCTCAAAGAATGAAAAGCACAGCAGGGTCCCTTCATCTACAATCAGCACCCAGTCAGGCACCTGGATGACCACAAGGCCGAGATAAACACGAGGTGCAACACAATGTAGACTGAGTTTATATAAAAGAGGCTGGTGCAGCCTCAGTCTCCACTTTCTCAAACAGCTGGGGACAGCATAGTGTACTTATAGCTAAAAGGTGCTTTTTTGCAGCATTTTATGTAGGACTCGAATACAAAATTACTCTCTAAAAATAAATCAAAACCCACCCTGTTGTACAGCACTCTGATTATTGCCTTTCGCAGTGATGAATATCTATAGACGGCGTAACTTTTTGAATTTGTGCTAACCTTTGGTACCCTGGTGTGTAAGAGACAGACTCTTTATTATACTCCAATTCTATTCAGAAATAATATCTTTTCCCACAGTTGCCACTCTACCTCCAGCCTGTTTCTGCTCTCACAAATGCAATGTATGGTTGGAATTAAGGGACCATTTGTATCCTGTTCAGAAGTTATAAAATAACTTATTTGTATAAAAGCTATCACAAATGTTCTAATTTAACATTATGTTGAATGATTGAAAATATGCCTAGGTTAATATATCATACTGACGAAAACTTACCTCTGCAAAGTGCCCGTATTATATGTTTAGTTTTTTTCCTCAAGCTTCATGTGGTTTCTTGTCACTATATTCAAAATTTTGCATCTTTGACCTCAAAGGATGAAAGGTAAAAACCCGACTTTCAATTAGTGAGTAGTAACAGTGACTATCCTTTTTGTTACTCATGAAAGGTCTATATTGTTGAGCAGATGACCTTTGTCAGTATTTTTTTGGTGTCCTAAACTATTCCTTATGAGACAATGAGAGCAATTCATTGTGCAATTTAACATCTACTTAAGAACTTTTCATGTCTGTATTTCAAACATCTATACGGCATTTGTAAGTATAATCAAAAACTTGTTGTTGTTTTTTTCACGGAAAGAAAGTTTATTTAAAATATGTACCTGATGTATAGTATTTGCATTATTCTAAATATTGTAATAAATGTTTAAATACCTACAGAAGTTCACCAGTTTCATCTAAAAAACAAGCTTAATAGAAAATTCATCAAAATAATATGCCAAAAAAAGTATCCATCAATCAAATGAATCATAATCTGACCCACAGTGCTACTATTATTCTTTCATAAATGCACAAAAATTGTGATGATGCACAGAAAAGATGAGCGTATAGATTGTATGGTTTGCATATCTACTCTGAGACATGCAGAAAGACGAAAGGAAAGGAAATAAGAAAGGAAGGAGAGAAAATAAGGAAGGCCGGGAACAAGGGAAACAAAAGAAAACATGAAGAAAACAAAAGAGCTGAGAAGAGAAAGCAGTCTCTTGTCTCTCTGTCTCCCCAAATAACAACACAATTGTCCTGCTGCCTTTTAGTTAAAATTGTGTCCTAGCCTCTCATGACTAAGAGACACCATAGCTGTAATTCATTTCATTTTCTCTAATTCATTTCAGCTCTCTTCTACAGAAACCTGGGAGACAGGACAGCAAACAACACTGTGTCAGCTTGAACACACCAGCTGCCATATTAACACACCATCATCGTCAATCAACACTGGCAGGGCCACCCCACAGAGAAATGCATTTACTCTCATTTTTATGCTGCTCTAAGGCCTGTTAATGACGCACAGTCCCCGCTGCAAGTATTGGAACAACAAGACCAATTCTTTTTTTTTCTTATACATTGAAGAAATTTAGGTTTGAGATCAAAAGATGAATATGAGACAAAAGGTCAGATTCTCAGCTTTTATTTCTTGATATTTAAATCTATCATTGATGTGTTAAACAACTTATAACATGACACCTATTCATTTTTCAGGGGATTAACAATATTGGGACATGTAACTGACAGATGTTTCTTGTTGCCCAGGTGTGTCATGTTAGATTGATTGTTTAAACGTCTAATAGCTCTGAATGTCTACACTTAGGTTGAGCCCTGGGTTCCACCATTTGTTGTTGAAAAAGATAAACCAACACAAAGACCAAAAAGCTGTCTATGGGAGAAACGTAAGCCAATCAGAGGTGTTGCACAAGCACTGGGCATAGGCGATACAACGAAAAAAAAGAAACCACTGTTGTACTAACAACCAGACATCAAATGTTGGCCGAGGCAAACTTTAGTTGATGGGAGAAACATTGTGAGAGCTGTGAAGAAAAACCCCAACACAACAGTCAGTGACATCACCAACAACCTCCACAGGACAGGGGTGAAGGTATTATCTATATTTTGAAGAAGACAAAAGTTTGAAGTGTGCACACAGAACCATAGAGACAATACCACAAGATGCAAACCACTCGGTTTCATTCAGAATTCAGAAATCTACAGAATCATTCAGACTGCTAATTTTCAGGGAAATGCATCCAATCTAATTGGGGGGAACATCCCAAAACACACTGCCAACACAATAAAAGCCTCCATCAAGGGAAAAAGTGGAACTGGTCATGTCAATCCCAGACCTTAACTCAATTGGGTATGCATTTGATCTTCTGAAAAGGAGACTGAAGGTAGCCCCCCCCACCACCACCACCGAAAAAAAAATAAATTAAAAGAAGCTGTAATATAAGCCTGAATGAGCATCACGAGGAAGACTGCAACAGTTCAGGGAGTTCAGTGGGTTGCCAGGTTGATGCAGTTACTGTAAGTAAAGGAAATGCAACCAGATATCAAATAGTAAGGCTATTACTTCCAATACTTTTGCCAGCTTAAAGATTGGGTTGTCTGCCATTAAATTTGTAAAAGCAAAATATATGTAATGGCTTTAATAGAAGTAACTGTGAGAAATTGAACATGCTACTTTTTCACATGGTCCCCACGCAAGACAACACATTTGTTGTATTGTTCAACTAGCTTCTGTGTTCCCGCAGAGAAGAAGTTTTTCTACTGCTCCCGAAGTCAGGTGAGCACCGCTTCCTTACTTCATCATCAGAGATGAATCTGTGTCCATGCAGCACCTCCTTCAGTGGACCGATAATTGCTTAGCGCCAGATCTGGTGCTGTAAGGACTATGTGCAAGATGTTGCCCTGTCTCTACTGTCACTGCTGCTGTAAAAGGATGTGCATTGTCATGGTGCAATAAGACTGTTTTGGACAGTGATTCTCTTCTTTTTCTGCAAATTGCAGGTTTAAGTTCATTTCTCAGCAATGCACAGTCACGTTCATTGTTCATTGTTCTTCCTTGCGCTTTGCTCATTATGACAAATTCTGATCCATGGCTGATATGCAAATGCGCAGCCAATTGAGACACTGTTATCTATTGGTCTTCTCTAATGAAGGCAGCCTTTCTACACACTCATAAACCTTTCATTGTTTATTGGCACTATGTCCACAGGGAGCCAACATCCGACAGTGAATCACTCACTCTGCCCAAAGAACTATGGCATGTTGTTCTTCAGTGGTGCAATCTTGCAACAGAGCATCCATGTATCTGCTCTCATGGCCGCCACTCGATTAAAGGCCAAGTGCTGCACTATGAGCTGTCGAACTATCCAACGGGCAATGTTATACGGGTGTATCGCTGATTTCCCTTTGTTTTGGTTATTGTGTAATTTAAAAAATGCCATTTCTTTTTGACTCTCCCTTGTAAAAATCGATAAATGAAAGCCGAAATTCTGCTCTATTGTTTCATATTCATGTTTGATTTCAATCCTAAATGTTTTCACTGTATAGCACCTTGTGGGTAGATTAGAAAATCTTGAAATAACGTAATCATTTTCACTAAAAATAATAAAGACATCACCAGATTAATCTGGCTCCTGGTTCATATGGAGGTACAGAGTTCTGAACAGCTGCAAGACGTTAGGAGAATAAGGGAAAAAATCAGTTCCAACATCTGACACCGAGTCCAGAACACAGCAGCCCTTATCAATCTTTCTACACATTTTCATTTTCACAGTTACATCACACATGCTCATACTAAAAACAAAAAAGCTGGTGTTTTAAGTAAAGCAAAGGAAAGGTTGCATGAAGCAATTTTAAAGTCTCTGCTGACACACCGTTAGAAGATGAGTCATTGTTTATCTGGTTAGTGCCAGTGAGCGCTTCCCTTATAGCCACTTGTTAGTATTGATAACATACACGGGCAAGTAGACTCTGGAGACCCGGCTAGGTGAAATTGGGTAGGTCATATTGCACTACGTGTGAGAGAATGTGTGAAAAGCTCCAAAAAAGACATTGTTTGAAAAAAAAAATGTAGGAAAAAAATGGGGCAAGCAACACATGTGTGCAATTAAGAACTTTTTTTTTTTTTTTTTCAGAAATGGAAAACATACCAAATGAGAAAGAAAAGAGGGAACAGATGGACAGACTAGGAGAAACAAAATGGGTTTCAAATGTGCTTTAGTTAATAGCAGGCCAGAAGAGGACCTGTCACTGGTTGAATTCCAAATTGTTCATATTGGATGTATTATACACCAGCTATTGTGGGGAAGTAATTGTTTTCAACCATATGTGCAGAAAACACACAACCAACACTAGAAATCCTAGAGTTAATAGGTAATTTTCCTTCTCTTTTCTTTTAGAGTTCTCCATGTTGGGTTGCATTCATTGAAAAAGAAGCTAACAAACTGCTAGCCAGTATCCAGTGTTGCCTTCATAGGGGACAACCAGGGAAGCTGTCTAGGGTTTAAGAAGCAAGGGGGCTCGGAAGAGTTTAGTAGCCCCTTCATATGCATAATAAATCAGTCGGAAATGTGTTGGTTTTTTTTTTTTTTTTTTTTTTTTTTACTAAACTATGATGGTGAAAATATAGGTTTATGTAGCTCATCCAATAAGTTAATATTCCCCCTAGTTTTTAAAATGGTTTGGTCAACTGTGCTTCCATCCCAAAGCTCACTGAAACTTTGGCTAATTACAGATATTTTCTTATATGTAGAGGGTCAGTGGCTAACAGCTGCCTTCACTCATCAAAGGTTGCTAAGAAGACACACAGTACCGTGCAAAAGTCTTAGGCACCCTATTTTTTTTAGTACAAATGTTATTATAGGTATTTATTTTTCCGATTTCTGCATTACTGAGTCAGGACGAAAAACACATTTTGATGTCCAGACATTACTTTAAAAAAAAAAAAAATAAATTCTTTGGATATGAAAAGTTTTGTACGTCAGTAAAGAACGCAACATGTTACATAAGAGAGCACTTTTCAGAGAAAACACAAGATG
>JAQMCW010000015.1:10480988-10491374 GCA_030068335.1 Chrysichthys cranchii | reverse complement strand
TTTGTATATTCTGCATTATTGTTAAAGTTATGTGTTTATTATGTGTCTTGTAGACTGTTATAGAGTTATTTTGTGTTATTGAGTTATTTTTGGGAGTGTTTTGCAGTATGTTTTGTGAATCCACCGTCCTCGAGATGTTGGTTCACTCAGGGGACATGCAGCCAGTTCGGCCATGAGAGTGTGTGGGTGATTAGTGTGCAAGTCTTTTCTTCCTCTAGGCTGTAACAGATGTAGTTCTCTTATGAACTATGCTGCCTCTGTATCCCAGGAGTAATAAAAGAGTCTCCTAAGCTGTTGCTAGGAGATTTCTCTCAGGAGCCGGTTGACATTTACTTTGTTGTGACTATCTGGCAATGGAGGGAGCCTGGTTTTGCCACACTATGAAACAGAGTTGGGGGCAGACTAGCCATGCAGATTAGCATACATATGCACATAGCTATTGATGGCAGTTAGTGAAGAAAAATCTATACATAAGCCGCATTGGTATATAAGCCGCAGGGTTCAAAGCATGGGAAAAAAGTAGCGGCTTATAGTCCGGAAAATACGGTAGTTATCAAATAGACTAATTTAAACTATTAAAATAGACTTTATTTACCTATTATCGTGAATATGATTTAACCCAACAGGAAAAAAAATTTTTGAGGGCAATTTCGTGGAACAGTAGAATCCACCCGAGTCATGTGATTAACTGAAACACAGCTATTACCCCACCGGCCCTTCCTTTTCTTTCAGATATTACATTCCTTATGATGTTTAGCAATTGTAATAGTCTACAAATAGTTATGTTGCCTAGCTTTCTCTCAGTACCATAGTGTGGTAACAGTAAGCACCTACCACAGAACACAGTGGGGGATTTCTTTTGCATTGCCAAATAACCACTGTGGGGAAGAATTATGCAAAGCATCATGGGTTACACAGATGACAAGAGCTTACATCACTCTGATTACAATCTCATTCCTGTCTTCTCCTTTAAATGAACCAGGATGTATGCCACAGGTGCTGTGTGTGTGTATGTTGGATGGAGGCCTCACCTTGTCGCTCATCTTTTGACTGACGCTCAACAGCATCAGCATGTTGTCACACTCAGTAATCCCCATAGCGTACAGATCACTCAGGACATTTGCACACGCTATACGACCCTGTAAAAGAATAATCGTGCGTTGTTATTATTATCATCATCATCATCAACACCATCAACTCTATTCAGTGCAGAGGACAGCATGATGCCTGAACAAGTGTCAACATTAAAGGGGTCATTGCATTGTTTTTTCATTAATTTCGCAGTGGTCTCTAGTATGAATGAATGCCATGTGAATTGGTTTTGGTGAAAAAAAAATGCTCTGGTGCTCCTGTTTCAGGCTGTTCTAGTTGGTGGGATAGTGGGTGGGAGAGAACGACAGGATTTCAGTTCTTACTCATGAATATTCATGACACGCCTCTGACTGGCTAACAGCACTGTGACGCTCCCTCCAGTGAGGGAAACCTTGGGTGGAAGAGTTTATTTTTTATTTCCAGCCTGTGTGCTGGTGGTCAATCATCGTGACGGTACAGATCCAGGTTTTAAGAACGATCTCGATGCAAAAACCACTACTGTAGGCACCAAAGTTGTAAAAGTCACTGTGGTCGAAATGATTAGAACACAGAACTAACGTAGCATTATACTTTGCTGACGGTGTTCCAAAGACAAATTCCAACCATTTCTTCCTCAGTTCTTCCTTGGGCAAGGCATGCAATATTGATGTGTTACTGCCACAAATAACACAGACACGAACATGTTCCGCCATGTTTTCAACTTGCTGTTAGCTCCTCTACTTCTACCTGCTGAGACGGGCTCTGCTCTCGCTTGGCCGCAAAATCAACACTGTCTTCCTGTGGGCGGTCACAAGCCAAGGTGGGTGAGGCCATGAATACTAATTTTCAAAGTGACGTAAGTTTGTCAGGCTTTTTCTGATTCGCTCATTTTTCTGTCTATGTTCTTTCTATGGCTGATGTAGACGATATGGAGGTAGAAGAACACTTTCATGTACAGCATGCATATGAGAATATCACTCAGAGTGACCTATTGTATTTCAAAAAGAGCAAGTATTCAGCGGCTTCTCGTGGAATGACCCCTTTAAATAAGTGACCAGTACAATGTTAATGGGTGACAGAAAAGTATGTGTGGAGTTGAACAAGCATGGCAAAAACAACATGTTTCTGGTTAGTTACACAATACTTACCATCATATAGGGATCTTCAACTAATGGATAGAAGAAATCTGTAGTCTGGATCAGGGACAAACCCCCATGCCGCAAAGGAATGACACAAGAATCCATCCCAATACCTACAACAGACACAGGATTTCAAATGTCCGCATCACCGATCTCATACCCCGTTGTTACTTATTAATAGGTTATGAAAAGTCAGGACTACCATCATTATCAGGAAGTCACAAGCGATTTCCAGCAAGCTGCAAGTAGTAACAACACGCCGATTTGCTTGGATAAGGCAGGCCGCTGTCCAGCTGAGTGTTAATGAATAATTTCTTCGACGGGGCAGAGATCAGGGGAGATGGGTCATAGTGGTTATAAGTACAAAAACAGCAGGAAAGAGTGGGTTTTTGCACAGGGTTTTGCCCACTCGGTTACATTATTTTAATGACGCACGTAATTGACATACAAGCTGGCTTTGCTCTTGTAGACTTTTTGATCAACTATAACTGCGTTTAGAAATTCTTTTGCCCAAGTTAAATCTCGTTGTGTACCATAATTACAATTTTTGCACCAAAAACTGGACTGGGAGTGATCACCAAAGCCTACATGCGTGTAACTTAACCAAGTTAGTCTGTCGATTCACAAGACATGTCCAGATATTTACTTTTACTTCATTAAACCCCGAGACTTCACTAACTACAGTCATCATTCCCTCTAGTAACCTTTAGCCCAGTCACACAGCAGTCTAACTGGATCACATTACTCCAGTCTGATACCGCAAAACAGCAGAAAATAATAATGTAAATCGAAGACAAATTATAACATAGTACCACAAGATACATGCATGCATACATATATATAAAAAACTGGGTATAGACTAGGGTGTATATTTTGCATTTCCAGTGGTTCTTATGGATGAGAGAGGAGAATTTTCTGTATTTTTCAGTCTTGAAACAATGTGACAATGAAGGCTTAGTCTTGTTTTGTTTTTTGTAAATAGTAAACAGATATATATGACAGTGGAGAGTCTGTCTCGTGGCATGCTGAGCTGGAGGAGCAGTGTGTGTGTCCTGCTGCATGTCTCATCTCTCACATTGGACAATACAGCAGTTGACAGCAGGCTAGTTACACTCACGGTTCACCATGTCCCCAGTGCAACTTCGGGCTTGAGTCAGTAGTAAATAAAATGCTCGTCTGGTACAACACACGTGTATTAAAGTAAAGTAAACGTTGGCCGTGTTACACAGTGTACTGCAGGAGCGACTCTACATCCGTGTCCCTGCTACAGGACCATGAGTAGCTAGTTATCGCCTCGCGCGTCCACTCACTGTCGCTTGTCGTCCAGCCGGACTGAGGGACTTACCTAACCGGGGACCGTGTGAGACCGCAGCTAGCTGACCGAACTCCGAGGCCTCGTCCCCGGCTCCTGTCCCCGCTCCGTCCTGGCCCGGCTGAGCCTCGGGCTCCAGTCCCTGCAGGAGTTTGAGCAGTGTCTCCTGCGGGACTTTGCACCCTCATCCTTTCATATCGGAAAAGGCCGTGAGCCGAAAAGCGCGATCCAGGCCGTGGGTTTCTGGAGCCTGGTAGCCGGCCGGGTAGAAAGCCGAATATCCTGCTGCCTCGGACGGCGGTTGTGTACCGGACATGGCTAGCTCTCGCCAGTTACTCGCCTCTCATTCAGACGGCGAAATAACGATACGGCGTAGACTAGCAAACGTCGTTTCCTACAAGGAAGTGAATATGGATGAAATAAAAACGGTTGCAGCATACTGGCTGTTGTGTACAAGGTTCAACCCTAAACGGGTTTCTATTGGGAGCTTAGTGTACTACAAAGGGCATATAAGCCATTATATTATGCCCTATGTAGAGTACATAGATAGGGCGTAAGGAGGCATTTGGGATTGAGTCAGAAACCGTTTTCGGTCGATACCACTTCAAGCCCGAGACAGGTAATTAACATGGGACTGCTTTTTTTTTTTTTTAAGATTAACAAATAATTTATCTGTATTCATGATAAATATATTTTTTCTTGTTAGCGAAACAAACTGAAAAACGTGACAAAACCTCAGACTAAATAGCGCATAATTAGTCATGTTTGAGCTTGCCCAACCCCCTCATATATTTCAAAATGGTATGATCCTGCTGTTCCGGATGCCACACAGCGGACCAGTTAGAAACCAAGGAAGATTGAAATACAGTACATGACGCTTCATTACTTCATAGAGTGAGATGTGTAGAACTGAGTAGCTTTCAATTTTGTGATTATTTGCAGCCAAAAAAAAAACTGGACACCATTAAAAATGGTTATTTTTATTCAATGAATTTCACTGAAAAGCAGAATGTGTTCTCAAAACATCAGGTACACATATGATAACAGGTTACTACTCAGGCTTCCCCAACTGCATCATAAACACATTCTCCCGACTTAGACATGAGCACTTGCTGGTAAAAGAAATACTTAAAACCTGGTTATAAAGTAATTTTACTTGACCGAGTTGCTTTTTTTTTTTTTACAATTGTAGCACTTGATATATTTATGCCTGAATCGAACTTTTAGTGCTGTAAGCCAAATAGTACAGAACAATGCCGACGACAGCTGCGAAGACCTCAGAGGACACCCAAGGACCGCTCCATGCTCCCTGAAATAAAGACAAAGCAGAGTTTGAATCAAAAGATGCTGTTGAAATGTCAATACATTTATGCTTGTAGCTCATTTGAAGACATGCAGTAAGTACAGTACTCACCCTGTGCTCTACATTGACAGAAAACAGTGGCTTGATGGCTTCTACATCTTCATTATTTCTCTGGGCCTGAAACAATGCAATGTTCATCAGCGGGGCTGCTTATGAAAATGGTGGCCTTGTACATTAGCCACTCTTTCCAGCACAGTAGAACACTTTCGTATATTAAACATTTTGAATAAAGATTCAAATCGATTTGCCACACCTTACGCAGGGTGCTGTAAGCCTCCTCATCAAAGAACTTCACTTGATATGTGCCTGAGCTGGCCTGCTTGTGGGGAACGCTCCAGGAAACCTGCAAGCCAGAAAATGTTCAGGTGAATTGTGTGTGCAACAGGCAACAGCCACATTTAAATGGGGTTAATATGAATATAAATATATTAATATACCTGATATTTTCCTACATCCTGACCTCGGGTCACAGGAAACTGCTTGCCATTAACATCTGCATAGAGGGCAACACTCTAGTAGAGAAACACAGAGAGAGAAGAGCTGGCTTAGGCAATGCTGAATACTGTATTTAAAACTATGATATTTTCTGGACCACAATGAGTTTAAGGCCTACAGATTTGATGCACTTGGCAGTAAAAGGTACAAAATTAAAGTTTGACAGTGCTGGGGCTTAAATACATCCAACCGTCTGATCAGTAACCCACAGCCTTAACCACTGAGCCACCACTGTCCATGCCAATACTTATTTGTCTTTAAATGTGCCTCCTGTCGGTTATTTTGTAGACACTCTACGGGCCACTGTAGATCCTGGGGGGGCAGAGCTTCATGAACATTGGCAGAAGTCATTCAAATGTTGAACTCACGTAACAGCCAGAGATCTGATCTCTTGGGGCGAAATAGCTTACTTAATCTTACCTAAGAGACCTTAACAATAAGCATAGACAAATCATCACTGGGGAATCTGACCAACTAAAGATTCTGCTTATCAACCTGAGTCTCATGGACAATCAGGAACCCTGGGACACTTGGAACAGACAATGTTTATACTTCCCGAACCTGCGGGGTTTTTTTTCCACAAAGAAGCCAGGAAGGGCTGCTAGAATAAGGAAAACTAATGTTGTAAAGAAATTGGACAAATATTTGTTTAGAGGTGCTTTAATGATGTAAACCAAATCCCGACAAACTGTTTACCCCTGCCATCCAGCTGGGAATAAGTAACGTGTACAGGTTGTCTGTAAAGCTGGTTTTAATTCATATAGTATGCTCTTCTTTTCTTTTTTTATTTTCTTTACCTGTGCTCCATTTCCACATGCCAGGCTCAGCTCAACAATGAAGACTGTCTCAGAGGAGATGACTGCATCAGCTGTTGTGTATGATGAGGTGGAGATCACTGGCTCTGTGCAAGTGTCAGCTGAAAGGGCACAAACACTGTTCTTTACCAACATGAAAGACTTATCCGAGTCACAGATGACCCCAGACTTGTCCATCATGTCCCTGCTCCAATTATTTAACCTGTTTGCTTAAAGTTCAGAGACTTTAACTTACAACGAGGACTTCTAGGATTATTTGGACGTTAAGTGAACTTTACAGGATAGTTTAGCATAGTAAAGACAGGTAATAAAATATGAACACTTCTATTATCACCTTACTGTAGTCAGGTAGGACTTCAGGCTGGTTTAAAAGTCTACATAAACACTGCACAAAAGTCACAAGTACAAGAAACAGCCAACATGAAAAACATCTACCTGCACAAAGAGTCAAACAAAGAGCCAAAACAGCTACAATTATCCGCCTCATTTTACTTCTTAGTCGGTCGCGAGAACCCAGAGCAAGCCACTTCAGACAGGAAAGAGCAGCCACAGGATCAGCCAATGAGACAGACACGTCATGTTTCGGTGAAAGGAGTGGAGCAGGTTTAGAGAGCGCCCCCGGCGGAAGCCGCCGCTACTGCAGGCGTATCAACGACAGCGGAATTAACACTGCTGACACGTGCTCTCCGGATGAGCAGAAATATGGCGTAGGACCCTGATCGTTTCCAACATCCTGTCGTCTGGTCACTGAGAAATATTTTTCTTTGACATCTGAATACATATATGAGAGAGAGAGAGAACACACATCCCTGTTAGGAGAATAGAATGGGAGGAGCAGAGTACATCTCAGGCTGTAGAACAATGAGTGAAATACACACACACCTGACGCATCTTTGCACTGAGTGAATGTTTTGTGTATTTATTTTTTGGTTTATTTTCACATTTTCTCTATTTATTAAAAAAAAAAAATCTGTCATTTCAATGCTTTGGCAATACTTTTACAGCTGTAACAGTCATGCCAATACAGCACACTGAACTGAATTGAGGACAAAGCAAGAGACACAGATAGAAAGGCACACAGAAATACAAAGAGACACACACAATTCCAATCTTTTTTTTTAATTTCCCCTTGAGTAGTCCTAATTACAGTAACTAAATCTTTGAACTGTAATCACTATTGTAAGCTAGTTATTTAGCTGATGTCTTTTTGGGATCTTCCCAACAAGTCCTCTGTGGGAAGTATGGCCATAATGCAACCAGTGTTCACAGGTGGACACCAGTGGCCATATCGGTGCCTACTGACTTGTGAGTACTATATATAAAATCGGTCATCGATCAAAGGGTAAACATCAGTGAGAAGATTGAAACCCTGGTATCAAAATTATTTACAAAGCTCCCACGTGACTTTACAACTTCAAGAGAGGCTTGTGTACAATTTTTAGGTCAGGGACCTGGATTATTTACAAGAACTCAGATTAAACCTGCACCTGGTTCGTTCTGCTGCATTAAAGCAACATTCCTCCAGAAACCAATTTCAATTTGCTTTTAATCTTTAAATCTCTCCATAATAAGTCTGTACAAGGTATTTAATACATTCAAGCAAGATTATAGACAATATTAACACACAGATATGAATCCATACATTCAGAATTCATACATTCAGAGACAAATGGCATATTTAAAAAGACTTATTACTGACAGACTTGTGCTGTACATCAAAAACACGTGCAGTACGTCACACTACACTGTCACATAGACGCAGTACACATCTTTTCTTACAGATAACTAATATACCATGTCAAATAGTACACTGCAGACAGTTCTAGCTCCCCAACATAAAATGTCCATTGCAACTGCTAAGTGTCTTCTTTCTTGGTCAGTTGCAAAGGCAATCATCAGGTCAGTTCTTTAAAAAAAAAAAATCTGTTCATTCATTCATTTGTGCTTAGATTGTTTTTACGCTAAAGTCGCTGTGATAGGATTACATCTCTGTTGATCATGCTCATTGTTGCCTGCCGCTCTCCTCTTCTCACTGGATGCAGTCCATCACGTGAATCTGCAGGGTGTCCATGTCCGGAGCATTGTACTGACACTTGGGGCATTGGTATTCAGGCTGCATCTCAGGGGCATTGCGATTCGGCTGTGGTATCCCTGCGCCTGGCAGAACTGCTACCACAGAAGGGGGAAAAGAAAAAAGAATAAAGCTAGTAAGACACAAATAGCACAGAACAGCAACCAGGTAGTTACAGATGAAGGACAGCTTTCCAGTAGACAATGGACAGTACAGACTCTCTTCTTAATACTATAATATTACCCATCACACACTGCTGGACAGGCCTGGCTTTTAAACATGCAGTAGTATAATATTTATATCACAACCTGGTTAGGATTTACCCTACATTCATATCACTCATACATTCCCTATATTCATTTTCTATTCACATGCATGACATTAGTGACAAAGCAACATCTAACTTGGCATAAAGATGGAAGAAAAATCTTAATCATGGTTTTATAATTTATTATACACAAACTCTCATTAAATGTGTATAAAAATAAAAGTCTGAAAGGGAGTAGCAGAGATTGTTGGTGCCTTTGGTGAGTGTTCACTGACCAGCCATAACATTAAACCACCGATAGGTGAAGTGTTTATCCCAAAGACACTGATTACCTGTCAATGGGTGGAATATATTAAGAAGGATGTGAACAGTCAGTTCTCGATGTTGATGTGTTGGAAGCAGGTAAACTGGGCAAGCATAAAGATCTGAGCAATTTTCACAAGGGTCAAATTGTGATCTCTCGACAACGGAGTCAGAGCATCTCCAAAACAACAGATGTTCTGGGGTGTTTCCAGTATGGTGTGATTAGTACCTACCAAAAGCCGCCCAATGAAGGGCAAGCGTGAACCAGTGACAGGGTGATGAGAACCCAAGACTCACTGATGCTTTAAGAGGTCTGTCTGGTCTGATCCCCCAGAAGAGGTACTGAAGCACAAACTGCTGAAAAAGTCAACGTTGGTTATGATAGAAAGGTGTCGGTATACACAGCTTGCTGCGATAGGGCAGAGTAGCCGCAGACTGGTCATAGTACCCATGCTGACCCCTCTCCACTACCAAAAAGAGCCTACAATGGGCATGTGAGCATCAGAACTGGACCATAGCGCAATGAAAGAAGGTGGCCTGGTCTGATGAATCATGTTTTCTTTTAGATCATGTGGACAGCCAGGTGCGTGTTCATAACTTACCATGGAAAGAGATGGCACCAGGATGAAGTACTGGAAGAAGACAAGCCAGTAGAGGCAGTGTGATGCTCTGGGCAATGTGCTGCTGGGAAACCTTGGGATGTGGCATTTACGTGGATGTTAATAATGACGTGCCACCGACCTAAAAACTATTGCAGATCAAGTACACCCCATCATGGCAGCGGTATTCCCTAATAGCAGTGGCCTCTCTCAACAAGATCATGCACCCTGCCACACTGCAAAAATTGTTCAGCAATGGTTTGAGGAACATAAAGAGCTCAAGGTGTTGACTTAGCCTCCAAATTACCCAGATCTCAATCTGTGCATTTTCTGGACAAACAAATCCAATCCATAGAGGCCCCAACTTGCAATTTACAGGACTTAAAGGATCTGCTGCTAACATCTTGGTGCCAGATATCACAGCACACCTTCAGAGATCTTCTGAAGTCCATGCATCAACAGGTCAGAGCTGTTTTGGTGGCACCAAAGGGACCTACACAATATTAGTCAGGTGGTTATGTACATATAACTTGCTTTGCTAATCTGCCACTGAAGCCAGTACAGTGGCTATATATTGCTATTACCGTTTCTCATTGTAACTAAAAAGACCCTGGATAGTGCACGCCCACAAGTGACATCAGTAGTAGCTACACACTCACAAGCGACAAACTCAAATTGAGAAAAGGGACCTCATCACTTGCTAGTGCGAACAACTACGGTGGTATGGCAGATGAGATATTAACATGCATACCAGATGGTTGCATGTGTGGAAGAGGTCTGTAGCTGTCCATGTGTCTTTGCTGCATCTTCTCCTGCTTGAGGAGATTGAGTTCAGCCAGTGTTTGGTTCAGTTTTTCCTGCAGCTCCTCCTTCTTTTGGTTGAGCTCCTCTCGAGCTCGTCTCTCTGCAAGGAAGTCTGACTTGAAGATCTCTGCCTGAAAAAGAAGATG
>JAQMCW010000015.1:10469709-10479903 GCA_030068335.1 Chrysichthys cranchii | reverse complement strand
AAAGTTATTTGGATTTTTACAACATTATTGTTGAAATACACAGTCCTGAAAAAGGGACGTTTCGTTTTTTGCTGAGTGTATATATATATATATATATATATATATATTATAATAACTTATAAAGACATGTGATATGACTACACTTGGGTGTTCCTTGGAGTTTGTTGCTAGCTGAGAGTTTCAGGCAGAAGATGTTTATCACTACATACAGTTGAGTTTATATATGATCATTGTAACATCAGTTTACAACACAAGTATTGTCTATTAGCCCACAGAAAGCCATGTTTGGCAGATTACCAGAGCAAAAGAATGTTGTTCTTCCCATTCTGATCATTTCCTTCATCAGTGGGTTTTTAACTTCTATCTGAGACAGCATGAAACCTCAAGAGCTCTTACACTCTACCAGTTTGCATGAGACTCATATACTAGAAAGACTACTATTTCTTTCAAGTTATACTAAAAAGGTCTAGCAAACAGTTCTGAAGTTCATTTAAAAAAACACCAGGTGACAAACTTTTTCCCAAGAATATGTAAAAAATAAAATTCCACAGGGAGAGTGTGCAAACTCGGCCTGCAGGTTCAAGCCCTGAACCTTGTGAGGCAAAAGTGCTAATCATTACACCACCATACCACCCCAATACATACATATACCTAATAACCCGAATAACATATCTAAATATGTTTTTGTGGGTTTTTTTTTTTTTTTTTTAAAAACTGTGTCATTATTAGCACCTGTTTTAGGACACATTTTCTGTTTTTGATCAGACTTAGCTATGCACTTAGAGACATGGCTGCAGCATTAAGGCACACGATGCCTGCACTACCTTTGAAGCACATGCCAACTTATTTTCATGACTTTAGCACTGCTTTCAATACGATCCAGCCTTAATTAGTGCAGCTTTCCATCAAACTAGCTGGTGGCAATGCAGCAGGAGACAAACCACAATCTTGCTATTTTTGCCACTTGCAACACGCCCATAGAAAGACTTACACAGTGAAGTATTGCCTCCCAACTGCAGCAACAACAACTCCGTGAAAGCTTCCACCTTATTATTCAGACTCCACCACTGTTGTCGAGTTTGTTCATGTTGCCAAGGAGCAGACGAAAAAGAAGTAGCAGCATGCTTAATTTGTAGTTGCTGACTCAAAATGTCTTGAACCTACCTTTGGGAAATACTTAATAAATAAAGCTAAGCACTGAGAAAACCAGCCAATGAAAAAAGACTTACCAATGAGAGATGCAAGTGTATTTGCATAAGAGAGAACTGAAGGTTTTTTTGCCTGCTGACCTGTGCTGTGAGCACTTCAATAGTCTCCTGTAAGGCCCTCTGCTGCTCCACGTCTTCCTTGAGTTTGTCGATGTGAGCTTGTTTCAAGGCCAGAGCTTTCTCTGCTTCCTCTAGTCTGTGACTAAGGGTCTCTGTTTCCCCACTCTGACCCAGAAACAAATACACATACACATGGAGAGAAACATTACACACTTCCTTCCCTTACCTGGCACTCAGACCATCATCTGAGCTGCCTGGTTTCCTTACATGTAACCATTCCAAACACAACTGGTTTAAAAATGATTGACAGTAAATGAATAACTCATTTCACATACCCTGTGATTTTCAATTTTCAGTTTGGAGTCATAATCCTGAAAGAGACAGGTGTAAGCATGCTGGAGTTGAGCTAACTTCTTCCTAGAATAAACAAAGAGATGGAATCAAGATTAAACCATTAAATATTCATTAAGGTGCATATGAACAGATGCTACTAGTAGTTGGACAGCAAGCAACCTGAAATACTGCACTGAATCAACACTGATTTGATATTGGACCAGTATTGGGATGGTTGGATTTCACAGATCTGCCAAAAAAAAGGGATTGAATTTCTTTTTATTTATTTTGCAGTCAATATTAAAATTTATTTTAAGAGTAATAAAAGAAGATCTGACAGTTTTGTTACTCTCAGTAACTCTTTTTAAACAGCCGTCACATTTATTAAAGTGAAAAATCCTGTATCGGCCAACGCCCTGAGCTCTGACAGTGGTACTGTATCAGATAGTAATAAACAAAATTAGCAAGCTCTGATTTAAAAACTGTACAAAGTTTTCTATGCATCAGGGTATCTGCTTAAAGAAACTCCAAATATGTAGTTATATGAAACTCAGTGTTTTTGAAATAGGTTTGGATTTCAGATATTTACAAAGTAGAAATATTTTAATTTGAATAAAATCATTATTAATTTCACCTAGTTTTTGTTTCTTACTGATTTCTGTAAATATTTTTGCGCATTTATTCTATACCACTCCAACACAACATTAATTGCAGAACAAATGCATGTACTTAGCACAGTATTACATCAAATCACTGTACCACCACCCTCTTATTTGTCACCATGCACCTCAGGTCTCACCTCTCCTCCACAATGACAGCCCGTTCTTTCTTCAGTGCTGCCTCCAGGTTCTGCGCCTGCAGAAGGAACTTGTCCACGGTGATGCAATGCTGCTTCTTTTGCTCCTCCATGTCACGCTCCAGACTCTGCAGGTTCTCTGTCTTACAGCTCAGCCTAAGGAAATACATATCAGCACAAGCAAACACGCACGTGTGTTTAAACCATTGCTCTGGCTAGTGTCCATTGCATACACATGTAACACAAACATGCATGTGTGCACACAGCATGCACACTCACCTTTCTTCTAAATGTTTTTTCTCCTCCTCACACTTGTCTAGGGATGTTTGCCGCTCGTGCAGCTCACCAAGGAGAGACTTGACCTGAGCCCTCAGAGCATCACTATCCTTGGTCAGCTGTAAATAAATAAATAAATGAATGAATGAATGCATGCATTAAAAACGTGTTTTTTTTATTTAAGACCAATCAACAATTATTACACAAATGTTCGAGAGACGTGAAGGACAAAGTGGAGTGTTTGTGTGCATACCTGAATATAATCCTTCTCTTTCTGTTTGAGCAGCGCCTCATTTCTATCCCTTTGCATTGTGTTCTGTTCTAGCAGATTCAGTTTTTCCTGAAGCTCTCTATACCTACACCAAAAAGACAAATACAAAAGCATATACATCCAAATCAAGACTTGTTTTAAGAGTACTTCATTTAATTATTTTCCTCATTTTAAACAGCAAAAAAAACCAAAACAACCAACAACAACAAAAAAACAACAAAAAAAATGCTCTAAATGGACCAGTGGTGACTCAACAAAGGGAAGGAGGTACTGTACATGGGCACATACAGTGAAGCACAGCTCTCCTCACCTGCCTTGAGTAGCTTGAAGCTGCTCTGTTAGTTTAGCCAAGTGAAAGCTAAGCACACACATGGAGTAGAAGGTTAAGATGAACGTGATTAGGGACAGTCACTAAGAAAATATGTGCATCATTGACAGTAATCCACAGAAGAGTGGATTTAGTCATTCTCAAAACAATTACAGAATCCACACACGATTGGAGAATTGTGTGGTGTCTCGTGATGCGCAGCTCAGGGATTTTTAATACCAGCCCCCACCCAACCCATCTGAGAGCCAATCGATAACACCCAACCTGTAAAAACATTCGCTAATCAACCTCTCCAACCGATCGCCAACTTTAACCTATATAGAGGCGGCATCCTTATTATAGAAAGTATGAGATTTTTGACCTGACCCACACGAACCCACAATAGTTTTCTAGTAAGCTTATCCAGACCCATCGACCCATGGATAAACTCATGGGACTTGCGGGTTACGAGTCGACCTGCATCACTAATAGGTTCCTTATCAGCCATGGCAAAAAAGTGAAGAGAATGGTGCTAAGACTGTACCTTTCTGGAGAGACGGTATAAGCATTTGTTTTCTGAAACTGCTCCTCTGTTACAGCACCAGTCTGTAAAAAAAGAAACGCAGTTGCAGGCATATTTTCAAACCTGAACGCGTCTTTAATGTTTGTCAGGTTTCACATGGAAAACAGGGATTTCTATATCCAGAGTACGACTTTTATCATTTACACAATTACACCAGGTGCTTTACCAAGACCACCTGTACACGTCATGCAATTATTCCTCATCATATTGCCGAAAATATGTGGACACCTGACCATCACACCCATACATGCTTGCTGAATATCCCATTCCAAATTTAGTCTCCATTTGTTGTTCTAATAGCTTCCCACTATTTCCACTAGATTTTGGAGCATGGCTATGACCACAATAGCATTAATGAGCTCAGGCACTGACACTGGGCAAGAAGACCTGGGGCACACATGGCATTCCAGTTAGATCCCAAAGATGTTAATTGGAGTTGAGGTCAGGACTCTATACAGGCCACTCTAGTTCTTCCACTATTTTATGTTACCTGAGATTTGTTGTTATTTAGGGTGTACTTTCTTTTACCAAAGACTATATGTGCGTGACACAGAGACACTTTATGCAACCTTATGCAAATTAGGTATGACGCACAAAGCAACAAATCCAAACAACTGGCTCAAATGTTTTCTCAGACCAAACATATGGCCTGAGTGGTACAACACTTTCTCATTCCCACTCTCACAACTTTAGTTCCTATCTGCTAATGAGCTCCTACATACAGCTTAACTCAAAAAAGGAATTAAAATGTAAAACTATGTTGTCCTCTTGTCATGTTAAAGGTCTCATTAAATGTGAACAGATAGAATGAAGGACAAGAACACTTGGGGGGAAAAAGCGGCAAAGATCTCTCATAAGTGTTTGTAGCTAGCAAAGTTAGCTCGTGCTGAGAAAACACAGAGAGAACAGCAATGGACTTCAGCTTGTTCGGGCAAACTGCTAATATGACTGGCTCAAAACCCCTCTCGTCCACAGTCCTCAATTACAAAGTGCTCGCTACAAACCCTAGCGTTACAGCTAACTGGAGGACCCTTTCGTTTTAGCACAGCTTGCCAAAGCAGAGGAACTTGTTGCTTAAGAGGCAAAGTATGAAAGTGGATAGTTTTTCTTTAGTTTTGACTCTATAAAACTCCAGGAGCAATACAAAAGTGATCCCCTTTGCATCGTTTTTAGTATGGCTTTCCTTATTTTCCACTGTATCAGTGACTACTGGTGCTGTCACTAATATGCTAATGTGAAATAACCTAGGACTTCCAAGTCAATCAACCTCATGATGTCACAGCCTATGATTAGACAAGATGGCTCTGAACTTGTATGAAAAATGAAATTTTAGATTTTTAGATAGATACTTGTTGTTATAACACTTTCACTGACAGTGTTAAATCACGTGCTTACAACTCTGTGGCAACAGGGAAGACACACATTTGGGTGTGATGGTCAGGTGTCCACAAATTTTTGGCCATATAGTATAAGAGTAGCAGTCAGTGCAACCAATAATGAAACAGAAAAATGGGGAAAAATGTGATCTCTGACTTGATTGTGTCAGATGGGATAGTTTCAGTATTTCAGAAACAGGGCTTTTCACACACAACCATCTCTAAAGCTTACCCAGAACGGACATGGCAAATGCTACATTTTTATATATCTCTAAACACATGCTTTGATGGCACTCAGCTACTATGCCTCAACATTCTTTTATGTTAGAAAACACTGAAGTATCGCAACATGAGCCTTTTGACATGTTGCTCACTCTCAAACATTTCCTTCTGGCACTTCTGTCTAACAACAAAGTATAACACTGGGTCAGATCACATAGTTTAACTGTGGTATTTAGTAAATGAAAGTACCTGAGTAAGCTGTGTCAGTTTGCAGCGTAGCTGCTCCACAGTAATCAAAAGGCCTTCATTCTTTTTTTCACTCTCCATTTTCTCCTGCTCCAGTTCCTCGTTTCTCTTCCTAAGCTCTTTCATTCCTTCTTCTAGCTTCTCTTTATGACCCTTCAGCATCCGTAGAATTTCATTAGAACCTTCATTAGGCTACAGAACAGAGATGTGTGAAGTTAGCAAACCAGCAACATGTACTTCATACTAATAAGCAAGAAAGCATACTTAGTATGTACATGCACAGTGCAGAATCATTTATCAAGCTTGTGTGACCAGTCAAACTTAAGCTGTATTATGGAAATCAGAGTGCCTAAATTACTGGCTACTGTTAATGGGTAACCTTCTTCGATGGTTGTAGACATCATCCATAGATGATTAATAAAGCTGTGGGAAAATGGAATAAGGCTCAGCTAATCAAGGGTTTCCAAATCAGAACCCTGGAGCAGTGCACAATGTCACCTTTTTAAGGGCAGAGGAAAAGAGCAACATGGAGCATCTTAAAGAAAATAGAAAATCATGTATAACCAAAAGGGAAGAAATTTTTCTAGACTCACGGAAGCAGGCACCCAGCTTAAAAAGGTTGGGAGGGTGGTGACAGGCTTACCTGACAGGCCCCGCCCTCTTGCCCATAAGGCAAGCTTTCGCCAAAACTGGGAATATTACTATTAAAGGAACTATTCTCACTAGATCCCTAAAAACACACATAAATAGACATTATAAACCAGACACTTTGTGATGTATAGTGGAAAAGCATGTGTTCTCTACCAAACTCCGATGCATTGCCTGGCTGTCGGGGTCTTGTTTTGCATCAACCTTCTGTTCAATCATTGCTAGGTCCTGGAAATTAATGAAAAAAAAACAAACAAACAAAAAAACAGGAATCAGAAAAAACAGGAGAGATGCCATACTAATGCGACTAACTCATGTCGAAAAAAGGAGATGTGACACTTACGTTAGGCTCCTCTGTCAGTCCATTACTGTCTGCACAAGAGCTCTCTTGGTTGCGATTCTGACATGTTGTCTCCGTGCCGAGAGCAGTGCCTTGAAGTGTTACATGACTGCCATTGGAGTTGAGCTTGCCCAGCAAATTCTTATTCTCCTGCGCGAGTCGCTCAACCAGAGCCCGTGCCTCACGAAACTTGCCACTGAGAAATTCTCTCTCTTCCCTAGATCTTCGCTGCCATCCCTCCATCTCCTCGCACCTGTTCTTGAGGGCCTCATTGCTCCTCTTTATTGCCTCTGCAGAAGAGTCGGAAAGTCACAGAGCTGGCAAAAATGATGTCCATGTACAACAATCTGACTCTATGTTGGTCATTTTGGATGAAATGGCTTACCATACCTCGTAACTGGTGGTTATCCAAAAAGAGTCTGTTGACCACTTCATGTCCAGCTAATTCCGGTGGCACTCTTAGTGATCCTTGAGAACTAGTCGTTAGTGAGCCTTGGCTACCAGCCCCCACTGGCTCCTCTCCTGCCATGTCCCAATGGAAGGGGTTGTCCCCGTAAGGCTGGGGCTGGACCATGACCTAGGACTAAAGCCACATAGAACACAACATATTTTTGTTTCTGTTACTCCTGAGCACTAAGACTTACTCCAAATCTCATGGTGGGTAATGACTACCATTGTTCTTTCTACAGCTTAGTCATTTCTGATCCACTACGGTGCCCATGAAATGGTATGAGAGACATGATTTGATTCTGTATTTTGCTGTACTTCTGTTTGAAACAGGAAGTCAGGGAGATCATGTCACAAAGGGCTTGACTGATTTCCACAGTCAACAGTGTTTGAGATATGACGCGCTTTCCGCCAAACAGCGGCTTAGCAAGCTGGCTAAGCGAGTTGCAATAAATTCATACAGAGCTTGTTTTCAACTTGTACATAGATTTGTCACTGCAACATGTTTGGTATCCTAATGTACAGATATGCAACCAACACGTCCTCAGATTGGTACCAGGCCATGAATCATTGGTTACCGCCTCAGGTTTATACCTCTTCCCCAAAGAGGAGACGGAAAGGTCTGTCGTTTAACACGTGAAAGTAAAACAAAACTGTACCGACAGGCAAAGACCAAAGTAGGGTCTTGGCACATCCACATACTCACTACCTTGCTTGTTCATACGCACACATTAGCTGTACATTCAACTGCACACCGCACTGCGTAGTCCATCACGGCACAGATTCTGGAGACTGAATGAGGGCAGACATTCACATACATAATCTCCTGCCAAATCTTCCATACACAATGGATTGTTTGGAAGGAGAATAAAAATGCAAGAAGGTGCACGAGCACAAGTGCACGAATGTCCCATGTGTGCTACTGAAAAGCAGAGCTCTTCAGAGCATTCAGCTGGATGCCAATGAAATGAGTACAGGATTAATCCCTCCCTCCCCCAACCCCAAATCAGGATAAACTGTAGAATTACAATAAGAAAGGCCACAAGACACTTTGTGTGTGTGTGTGTGTGTGTGTGTGTGTGTGTGTGTGTGTGTAAGTGTTTATCTGTGTCTCCAGGGCCCAAAAACTAGCAGGAAAAAAAAACATCCATTTTGATTTCACGTCGACTTTCGGCTCTTCCAGCACTTGTTTTGCTCTGGTTGGATTTAAGACCCAAGCGATACCTTTTCCTCAAGTGTTAAACCCCACATGTACAGGAAGTAAGGTTGTTTTAAATGCCACAGCTTAGAGGAATCAACCACCACGTCCTGGACCTTCGTTTAAACTTCCTCTTCAATCATGTCTAATTTTCGCCAATCCTAAATAATATAGCCTAAACTCTCCAACCAACCACCAAGCTTTACTGTAGTGACTAGGACAGACAGCAAGCTGAAGAAGGCTATCTCTAACATTCACGCGTTTAAATTAAATTAAACAAATAAACAGTTGAGGAAAAGGTGTTTGATTCTAAATTAAACGTGATTCTAATGTCCCACAGTGACATTCCTCCTACCGGCTAGCTATATTTTCAGCTAGTTACTTAGCCACCTGGATAGCAAGAGAGAGCACATTAACTACCAGCTAATAACACACCAACAACACAAGTAACAACCGATGGAAAACGGAGAACAATACGTCATTTAACAGATTTTCAAAAGAAAAAACGAAAACCAAAAACAGAAAACCAACAAAATGTTACCTGGCGGTCTTTACGCGTATCTAAAAGCCGAGTTAGGCTGTTAGCAAAACAGATAGCCAACTTGGCGTTGCTCAGTGCGGAAGACTTGTTGAGGCGACAGAAAAGCGCTGACAAACACCGCAGTGCTAGCGATAACAATGGCGCTAACAGTTAACAACGGCTCCCAAATTCTGGCGCCACGGTTGATAGAAACGCGCCTCACCTCACACACTAGCTTGCTAAGCCAACTCAATTCAATTTCTTCATGTAGGAGGACAGACAGCTCGCAGGAATTCCCCTTGTTTCTTCCGCACTTCGTCAGAGCAGCGCTGCCGCCGCCGCAGAGCCCTGTCACTACCCGACCTGCGTCCCTTGCCTGAAGTGCACTGCGCATGCGTACATATTTCAGGCACTCGAATCTGGGACGATTTCACTCCACAAGCCTGTAACACAAACACGTTTACTTTTATATAACACACACGTCGTGTAGCTACTCTCATTTTTCAGGTATATCTACTACACTGTGGGGCAAGAAAGAGCGAACGGACCCTAAACATTTACAGTCAGGATACCTAACTGTATACCTAAACGATGGATAGGCCTACAGGGGTCAGTATGGGTAAACCTAATACACTGAGGGGTTTACCAACAACAGATACACATCACAAGTTTACCAAAGCAGGTTCATTGGGGATAATGTCAATCTGATGGACAGGGGTGAAAATGAAGACTAAGGCGCATTGTGAGGGAGTTAAAGATAAAGTCATGGAATTTCTTAACTTTATAGGATTAATAGGGTCAGTGGTTAGCACTATCGCCCCACGGTGAGAAGGTCCTGGGTTCGATTTGGAAGTTGGAAGGTTTGTTGCAAAAATTCCTTCTAGTAGGGCAGGTCCGTGTTTGCGTTTGGAGGCAAGCATCAATGTTTCAAGCTACAAGAAGGCAATGAAAGGAACACAACCATGGGGAGATCTGGGAGAACTTGGGGAGATTGGAAACAGTCATGCAGTTGCTTTCTGGATCAGATAGAGGGGTTGGCTGGCATGCCGTGAAAGACCTGCCAAAAGTAAGGTGCAGTATCTCAAGATGTCAAGCATCTCAGTGACTTCCATGGGGGGAGATATCTGGGTCCTTCTAATGTTGTAAAGGGAAAACTGCATGACTGAGTCAAGTTAGCAATGTGAGAAGAGAATGATAGTTGGTTGTCCAGATTTACCCCAAGATTGTGCATTCCTGCTGAGTGGTCAGTGAGCAGACAGTTTGGTTGAAGAAAAATGGAGTTTATGCAAATCAGATGCAGATGCTTCTTCAGGGTGTGGTAGTGGAAACCTTGATGTCATCTGCATCTGATTTGCATAAACTC
>JAQMCW010000015.1:10455035-10468338 GCA_030068335.1 Chrysichthys cranchii | reverse complement strand
ACACTTCCACATCATTGCATTCCGTTTTTATTTACAATTTGTACTTTGTCCCAACTTTTTTGGAATTGGGGTTGTACTAGTGCCAGTTAACCCATTTCTCTTTGTGGTCTTATGTGGAAAAATGAAGTATAAATGAAACTGCGAAGTAGCTGTATTAGTACCATAATAGTAGAATATCATTGCAATCATTTTCCTAAGTGCCCTTATTCTTTGAGGTAAGCCTAGTGTGCTAGTGAGGTATGTCACCAAAATTAATAACACAAATTACTTACTCTGCTGTGCAATTTAGTTTATGTCTGCAACAAAACTTTAGCTTGCATACACGGACACACAAAAAGAATTTTTTTAAAAATACATAAATAAAAAAGGAACAGCTTACTGTCCAAACAACAAAGTGTCTGAAGAACTGGGCATTCAGAGTTCTAAGTGAGATATATAAGTGAAGTAATCCTGATGAATTAACTCTTGCTAAGTTACAGAGAGATGCTAAAAAACAGAGAGGAACCTAGAGTGACTGTATTTATATGTCATATGGCTGAGCAGTAAAATCTCAAACAACGAAACATTCTATGCTTCAAAGCATGTATTCAATTACAAACTATTTTATAAGCAATGTGAAATTTCCCTTATACTGTGATGAACAGGATATAATAATGTTATAAACTAACATGTGGTGGTTGAGAATAAGCATGCTGCTAAATGCAGCAATAGGAGAAAACTGCATGATTTCACATTTTAAGGCTTAAAATGAAAAAAAAAAAAATGGATTCTTGTTGCTGTGTTGCTGCATAACACCCATCAATCCCTATATGTATCAATAACTCTACGTATGCTGTACTACATATGGTTGGTTATATTTGGTATATCAAGCCACAAAGTGACCAGTGTTTATTTAACCAGTCTTTATATTCCATTAATTTCATGCCAACGTAGACATATTTAAGTGCGAAAAGTGCACTGAACCTTTAAATGTATTTTTTAAATGTCATGAAGTTTGTATGCATGAATCAAACGAAAAGGTTTGCTTGTTTTGATATATGGCGTGCATTTCTTCAGGGTGCTTCATTCATTAGAGAATAGTACATATATTCCACTACAGCAGTGAGCAGCAGACACGCAGAGTGGCATGATGAAGATATTCACCACACTCATCCACAGCGACCTAACACAGGGCAAACAGGTGTCACACACCTGTACACAAGGCATCACACACCTGAGAAAAAGGACATGAGGAATAATTGTGAGAAGTTATGTTATATGAATTCAACTGTATATATAATATAACATAGTTTATAATAATAATAATAATAATAATAATAATAATAATAATAATAATAATAATAATAATAATTCATTGCTTTTCATCACCTGGATCACCTGGACTGACCAGACTGTGGGATGCTGCTTTGGCTCTGCTGCTAACAGCATTACAGAAAGAAGGAATTCCTTCCACAAGGCTGTTTTAGCTGGCTGGGCAGCAGGCCATCAACACTCACACCTATGGGCAATTTACAGTAGCCAATAGCTTAGGACTGTGGGAGGAAACCGCAGTACCCGAAGGAAACCCATGCAGGCATGGGGACAACATGCAAAATCCACACAGAAAGGTGCCCAGGTCAACCCTGGGGATCAAACCCAGGGCCTTTTTGCTGTGAGGCGATAGTGCAACCCCTACACCACCCTGTTGCATTTCATTGAGCATAAAATTTGGTGCACTGGAAGGTGTGTAAATTCTGAAGATTAACTTTACCAGATGTGTAAGCAGGCCAGCAGTGCAAAAAGACAGCCAGACAGACAGGATACTGGGACTGCTAACAGTGCCGTGAGGCAGCGGTAACTCCAGATTCGTGCAGACTCAAACCCAATGCTACTGTACACCCAAACACGTTCATAACTGTGTGGGAAGGCTGGCTCAGCCAAAACATCATTAAACTCCACCTGTAGCATCCACAAGAGGAAAAACAGAGTCCAATAGCCGGTGAGAGAAAGGAATCATACATGCTTTGCATCTTCTTTTATGACTTAATATCTTTGCACACATTAGGGATGTAACTAAGTATGAGCACATTATTTGTAAGGAAATACAGTGTGTACTACACTGATAAAATTACAGATATGAATAGGATGTGCACTGGTCATTTCATTTGGTAAGAACACTAGAGGTGACTAGGCATTATTAAATAGCTCATACAATATCTGGGAGAACTAGGCATTACTGACTATGGCAGGCAAAAAAAATGACTCGATTTACATGAGAACACCTTGGACTTTAACATTAGTCCAAACTTTGCCTACAGTGCATTTAGCAGTCTCACTCTTAAGTGGCTGTTGACTCCATAGGGGTCTCTGGTTTCACCATGGCTTATGGACACTTGGGAGCTGGAGCAGAACTGTGGCGGTGGAGTTGGAGTGGGGTGGATCTTCATCACATCCTCGTCATAGTTGTCGACGTCGTCGTCATCATCATCATCATCATCGTCGTCATCTATTTCGCAGTCTACCAAGTACTCATCAGACATCATGGTGACTACAGAGCATCAGATCACACACAGATATTTACAACATACCATCAAATCATTGTTGGTACATCATTTAAACGTGACAGGTGTCATTTTCAAAAGTGACAGCGCTGTCTGAATAGCTATTCGACTAATTGGTCTCCTGGATTATTAGGCTAACTCAAGATGTGTGGATGCAGACATGGCTATTCATCAATTATATAAATAACTAACAGAGATGGGGCTATTCATCAAGTAAATAAATAATTATATCCTTTCATTGTGTGAAAAATATCATCATCAGAGGAATTGGTGACTCTAATGAATTGGAAATAACACTGATGGTGGATGTAACAACTGGCCTGTGCAATAAAAATTTTTCATGGCATCTTCAGAGGACTAGCCTTACTCTACTAACCAAATTTCCCAGAGGAACCTTCCTGAGGGATTAATAAAGATCGATCGATCGATCTATCGATCTATCTATCTATCTATCTATCTATCTATCTATCTATCTATCTATCTATCTATCAGTAGAAAGTGTTGCAGGCTTGTGATGTACAGTTCCAGTCAAAAGTCTGGACACACCTTCTAATTCAATGGTTTGTCTTTATTTTCATCACTTAGAAGAAAAAAAAGTCTTAAAGTAATGATGGACTGTCTTGTCTCTTCACTTAGTTGAGCAGTTCTTGACATATGGATTACTATAGTTGTGGAATAGGGCTATTTACTGTATACCAAGACAACCTTGACCTAACACTCTGATGATCTTAAACACATTAAGAAGGTAAGAAATTCCACATTTGACAAGGAACACCTGTTAATTGAAAAGCATTCCAGGTGACTACCCAATGAAGCTGGTTAAGATACTTACAAGAGTGTATATTTTAAACATATTTAGTTTTTTTTTTAAACACTTTTTTGTTTATCACATAATTCCATGTTATTTCACAGTAATAATGTCTTCAGTATTGATCTACAATGTAGAAAATTGTAACTGGTACTATATACACCAATATATAAATATATTGATATAGCACATAACTAGAACAGTAACAAGAAGAATAAGAATGTGATAACATGTAACGTTAAAAAAGTTAGAATGCAAAAAAACGTGTGTAGTTTAAAAACACATTTATGGAAACCTCTGTTATCAGTAAATACTTTAAGTTAACGTAGCTAAAGTGGACAATACCACTGCGTGCAACAGGGTAAGATCCAGTATGGAACAGGTGTGATCACTAACATAGCTGGAGAAGTTCAGTATGTCCATCAAGTTTCATGCAGGTCATTTTAAAAGTCTAGTAATAAGTTAAAGCAACTGGATCGGTGGTATAATCTCAACACATTTCATCACTAATTCAAGGTTGCGGAACAGCTGCTTGGGCTGGATGGCAAAATGACTTCCAAACACATCTAGCTCCATACATTCACTACTGTGGCTTTACATTATAACCAGTTATGACAATTCATCAAGGAACTCAATAAATTGACTGATTCATGTACTTACTAGCAACAATGCAGTAGAAATCATTTTTTCCTGGGTTTTTTTTTTTTGTGTGTGTCTCAGTGCCATGTTAGACACTGAAGGTAATAGTTAGCATCAGTAAAAATTTTCTCACTTACCCACTTCACACTAGTCCTGGTATGTTCCTGTACAATGATTTATATCTGCTGAAACAGGTTCCACTTTATTATATGCCTATCAGATTAGTTTAGTTTGAAAAATGATGTGGTCTGCAATACAGTCTAAACTAGAATACAGAAGAAGACATGAGGGAGTCCCATAGTTGTGACCTCACTTTTTTTCCCCCTCCTGACCACTCGTCTGTATCATATAGCACTGTCATTCACGTGTGGTGTGCGTGAGCATGTGTCTGTGCTCAGTGAAGAATTAGTCGGGGGAACATGAGGTTATTTTTGGGAAAGGAATGTCATGGGCCTATAGTGGAAGAGAGATCACATTACTACTGAATAGACTATTTAAACACACACACACACACACACACACACACACACACACACACACACAGATTTTAATTAAGGCATCTTCTAAAAATGAAAAGGTAGCTATGTTAATTAATACATATAAGGAATAAAAATCGCTTAGTGAAAGCTTTTACTCGACAATACTGTGTAATATCAAATATTATAAACACACCTTTGAACGTCTATGGTTTCCCCCCTATATCAAAGAGTTATCAAGTTATTAAACACAGACACAGAAAATTCTTTCGGGCTCAAATGTATTTTAGAATTTACATCATTTATTGTGATAATATTGCAAGTCATACAACAACAACAAGTCATTATGTAACACATTTGTCATTATGTAACACATTATGAAACACATTATCAGAAAGGATATAGGAGTGAATGGCACAAAAAGAAGAAAGGTGCAGCAGATATTGGCTAAAAGGCCAGTCAGCTTGTAAGTCTGCATATTACCAAACATACCTATAAGACTGAAGCAAATTTCATGGTTTTTCCCCCCTCCATTCATATCTCTGGTACTACCATATTAGGTCCATTAATATTTGCTGATTATTTGAGCTTTTGAAGGTTTTTTAGCCTAATAACTAGCCTAATCTTGGAATCCAGATACATGGACATCAATCTTTAGGACTGATGTTCATATAAACAAGCTTCCTCGAAAGAATGCATTTAGCTACCTTGTTAGCCTGACAGGATTGCTGTACTGATACAAGTCATGTTTGTGTCATCCTTGACATTTGCCAGTACGGTGGTGCAGGGTTTAGCACTGGCACATTATAGCAAGAAGTTTCTGGACTCAAACCTGCAGGTGACTTGGGTCTTTTTGCGTAGAGTTTGCGTGTTCTCCTCATGCCTGTATGGGTTTCCTCCGGGCAATTATGTTTCTGCTCAAAGACATGCGGATTAGGTTGCTACTTGCTAATCTAAATTGCCTTAAGTTATGAATGTTAATAGATGTTTATCTCTGTGGTAGCCCTGTGATATATTGCTGACCTGCCCAACTCTTGCCTAAAGTCAGCTGGGTTGGCTCCAGTTCAACACTGACAGATAAGCAGGCTAGATGATGGATGGATAGATGATCCTTGAAAGTGACCCAAACCCTATTTTAAATTTAGTTCAAATTTGCATGTTTTAATCAGCAAAAGTCGGCACACATAAATCAGGCCAAGGAAACTGGCTTGTGTCTTATAGGCTGTATGGAGCCTTACAGGCTAAGCTGTCTTTTAGTCAGTATAGTATTTCTTCCTCTTCTGAGTAGAGTAGAGCAGGGGAAACCCATGACATGTGTACACTGGGGTTTAGCAGGAAGTGAAAGTGCTGCTCTACTACATGTAGTTGCATCAGCTCGTTCACAGTTTGGTTAGTCCAGCCAATCCTCTACAGTCTACAACTCCTCCTTCATCCCTCTCTCTGGCTGCTCCTGAGCTATCAAATGTATCGTAGATACTTGTCTAGCAGATATCTAGCAGACGTGTTGCACGTGACAATGATAATATAAGTTGATGGGTTGAAGTGTAGCAACATATCATAGTTGCACTTATTTCTGTTATCACACCATTCCTACATGAGATGCTTTTGCATGTGTGTGTCCACGTGGTGTCACTTATTGCACTTCTTGTACAATGGCTTTTGACTTGAAGATTTCACATTACACATATAATTGCATAAACACTATGGGGGGGGGGGGACAAAAACTCACATTTATGGATGAAGTAACCAAAATAAGGTCTTTCCACTTTCTGTCTGCTTTTTTTGTAGTCTTTTTTCCCTTCTGTGACTATTATGCAGAGCCTAGTCCTAGATTAAATTGCATATTCCAATATATTTTGTGGATAGTCCTGTATTTATAACGGTGGACATATTGTTCTCATAAATGGAGACTTGCAGCTGATAATATGATTGTTCTGTGTGGTTTTTTGTTGTTTTTGTTGTTGTTTTGTTTTGTCTCGTTTTTTGTTTTTTAAGGTAAAGGATTTCTCTAGTTTCAATGCATGTCTTTTTCATTAGAGAGTTTAAAAAAAAAAAGTTCAGTAAGGTCAGGTCAACAAATATAACCTCTAACAAATTGAAAATAAAAGAATTAATTATTTAAGCAAACAACTTGGAAATGAAAATAAACATAAAAAAAAAACACAATTGCTATAAAAATATTAATTTGCAAAAAAATAGTTGTCTATTCTGGTTGCAGCCAGAATGGAAATTTATGTTTCTGGCCGTGTTCCCTCTCTGAGTAAGAGATGACAAACTAATTGCATTGATGCAATAAAGCAGTGGAATTATGAGTTGTGCAGAGAAACCATTAAGTCCTAATAACACTGAAAGTTAGACTACAATAAAATGCTGCCTTCCAGAATTGCTTTTAACATGCCCCCATTAACTGTCCCATTATTTCCCCTTAAGGGAATGAACAACACCTGCAAGTGGGCTATGAGATAACATCTTGGAGGCTTGAGGAATTTTACTAAACTGTAAAATATATTCAACAATATATTGGTCAGTTCAAATTGAGTGCTACATGGTTACATAGCAAGCAAGTGCATTCTGGATGCGTACCACACGTGAGGGACCGTTGCAAGGGCATGTTAGAAGCAGTATATGAATGCAAGAAAAGAATTAAGTTACTCCACTGTGCATCACTATAATGAAGGATCATTGTAATGGGGCAATAACAAATGATAGAAAAAGCTTCAACCGTACCATTAAGTTTATGTTAAGCACAAACAAAACCAGTAACATGACCAGTGAAGAGTTTCAATACCATTATGAATGACAGACCAAGTCACTGGCACTACATGAACCAAAATCACTTTTCATAAACAAATGGGTTTTTTTTTTGTTTGTTTTTTTTTTCAGAACTGAGGTCTCACAAACATCATATTACACTTTAGAAAAAATATATTAATCTCTGCTGTATGTTAGCTCTTACTCTTGCCTTCCATGCATGCATTTCTGCTCTCTTTCTTTTATCCCTCCTCCATCAGTCCTGCTGGTCGGAGGGTTTGAAGAGGCCTCGGTTGCGCAGCCCGAATCCTCCCCCCCTCTTTATGGACTGCCTAGTAGGTGCACTAGACACTGGAGAGGGGGAGGAGGAAGAGGAAGAGGAGGAGGAGGACATAGCTGGTGAAACGTTACTGTCGTGAGCAGGTTGCCGAGAAAGGAGCTCTTTGAATACAGAGTTCATCTGCCGGGTGACCTCCTGAGGGGATGAGAGAGAGAGAGAGAGAGAGAGAGAGAGAGAGAGAGAGAGACAGAGAGACAGAGAAACAGAGAGATCATGCTATGCACACTATATTCCTCAGTTCAAATCAACCTGAGTCATATATATGTATATATAAAGTATGCAGTGCAGCACATAATCCAGCCAAAACCTGGTCACAAGTTCTCATTCATAGTCCAAGGTCAACTGGTTGAACAATTGGAATCAAGTTACTTTGGTTGTTTGAGACAAAACCTTTTTGCGGCTAATATTAAGGAGCCCTGGCCTATACAGTAAAATACAGTAAGTAAGTTGGAAAACGTAGTAAGTTATACCTTATCAACTGATTGTACTGTCTGTCTCTCTGCTGTTCCTCCAATGGGCCTGACGCTGTCCAAGGTATGTCTCCGTTCCTGTAGACTGCAAGAAAGAAAAACAGATATTAATCGGGTCCCTTATCTGTCTCTTGATTTCACATGAATAAGTGCACTTTGTGTTTATTAAGCTGTTGATTCTGTGGGAAAATGTGCTGAGTGTATTCTGTTGTATATCCAGTCAAGGTTATATAGAGGTCATGTACGTGCATACTGAAAATTGGATAAATCTAGGTTAAATATAATTTGGCCTCAGTTTCAGACGGTTTATAGTCTGGGTAGTCTATGACCAAGACTGAATTATAACAATTAATCCAATCCGGCAACCCCGATTTCCTCATAATCAGCTTCTCTGCAGATGCACATGTGCTTTACATCAGTCCCAAAATGTATTTATTTGATGTAAAGAATTCCAGACTCCAGAGTAAATATCACATATCTATTTAACTAAATTAACCATTATTAATCCAAAGAGGACTGAAACAGAAGATAGGAAATGGTTTAACCAGGGAGAGGGCATCCTTCCACATCCACCCTTACAATAACACGGTGATACAAAACCCCAAAACAAGTTAGGAGTATCAATAGAAAGGGGAGAGAATAAGCTTTAAAATAGTGCACCAATTATTTCAATACCCTCAATATAGCCTCCTGAATACGGCTTAGGGTGCAAAATGTTTGTTTTACAATCTTGTCTACATCTTTACTGATATAGCTTATTATTAATGGTTCTAAATATGCAGAGAGAGAGAGAGAGAGAGAGAGAGAGAGAGAGAGAGAGAGAGAGAGAGAGAGAGAGAGAAGTCCAAGCTTTATGGTGATACTTGGATATTGGAGTTTTCCCCAAATGAAGCCAGGTTTTGGATTTTTTTTTCTCATTTACTGCTAGGAATAAAAAAAACAATGCTGATTTTGGACTTTTTGTAAGTTATTCAGAAGAGTGACAGCTATTGGCATCCAAACAAGTAAAAAAAAAAATTCCCAATAATCTCAGTGAATTTGAGATAAATGTTTTGGTTTGTAGTTAAAAACTACCCCACATTCATCATGTCCCCTATATGCAATCCAGTGACATTCGTTCTATGCCTATCACAGCTTCTTAGGAAGTTGGGGTCACAGTGTAGGGTCAGCCATGATGAGGTCGCCCCTGAGCAGATAAGGTTAAGGGCCTTTGTTCAAGGGCCTAATAGTGGCAGACTGGTGGTGATGGGGCTCGAGCCCTCATCCTTCTGATCAGTAACCCAGAGCACTTTTAAACAATGTGAAAACATTGTAATGCATGCTTTGTGGCTGCTGTAACCCATAAACACTGGTGCTGAAACGATAATTAAACCGGTGCCAATTTTCATGCATGAGGTAAGCAGATCTCAGCAAAATTAGCCAGTGAAAACATCTGTTAATAAATGTAATGACATCATATCTGCAAGGGAGACCTTTCACTATTGGCTGAAAATCTTTCTTTAACCATTTTAGTACATGCATGTAATTCAAGAAGAAAGTATGTACTGTATAATCACAGCAGAAAACCATTGTACGCTATCATTATACTATGTCAATAAGTTAACAGAACATTAGGTGAAGGGTAGTAGTTTTCTGGTGTGGGCTCGCTCTCTCTCTCTCTGTCTCTCTCTCTCTCACACACACACACACACACACACACACACACACACACACACACACACACAATCTTTCTCTCTCTCTCTCTGAAGAATGCTACAGAAAATTGAGCACACGCTTCTTAAGCTGTGCCTGCCTAAACTAAATATAAATTAAAATGATAATGAAATGAAGCCAAACACTCTATTACTGATGGCCATTATCAAAGGCAAACTCAATGTAGGAAGACAGGACTGGCAGTAACAGCAGCCACGGTGGCAGCCAGTGTGGCCCAGGCCTTAAAGAGCCTTATATTTTGAGGCTATTTAAGCGTATAATGATATTATATGGCGTAACAGGGTGAATAAATATTGTGGTTATGAAATAACTAAGGGCATTTCGCCGTTCTTTTCTCCTACCCTGTGAGTTGCCGGGCCATGCCAGATGATTGCGGCGGGAAGAAGAGTCGTCCCTCTGGTACCTGAATGGGGAATTTGCGTATTGGACTGATGTTCCCACTGCCCCCTCCTTCTCCTACCACAACAGCACCTCCACTGGAAGTCCGCTGCCTTCCCGGCAGAGATGCACTATCACTGTTCACCCTCATGCTGGGATTGAGGTACATAAAGATATCAGCAGTTATATCTCAAATCTTTAAAGGATCAGTTAGTACTGTCTGTAAGATATCCTCTGCTAAAGACACACCGGGTGCTGTGCTCAGCCTGCTGCTGCTCATCAGCTAGATTTCCTGTGCTGCCACCTCGGCTCTCCTCCCTCTTCCCCCGCTCCTGCTTTCGCTCCGCCCTGGGTTAGGGGAACATACAGTACATGGTCCTAACTCAATATGTGAAAAATTGGAGTGGAAAATAAGTACCAGTGGGAAAAGAGATCAATGCATATTGTTTCAAGATAACCAGATTGCTAAATCAAAGCATAAGTGAAGAAACGGTATAAAACGGGTTATGTGAGTATTTATGTTAGATGGTATGTCAACTCGCAGGGCCAGGTATCATGGAGATGAATTTGTTCCACTGGTTACAGAGAAACACGTATGCACAATTGCCCAAGCACGTCACTGCATTTTTGTCAAATCTTAACATCCATTTCAAATTCATGTTTCAAATGTCATCTTGTTGACCTGATTCAGTTAATGGGTCTCTTCCACTGAAACACCTACAGCAGGAGCCTGGCCCTGTATGACTGTAAATAACTGCCGGGGACATGTTTAAGATGTCTGCCAAGTGGACAGACTGTATAAAAATGTTACAAAAACTCAGTTCTAAATTTCTAAACCAATCCAGTGGAGATGAAAGTAGGTGCAGTGACTGGAAAAGGTGCACTTGTCATTGACTGACGGCCCACACAGTGCATGGAGGTAAGCCGAGACTGGCTGAAAAGACACTGAATTTGACATCAAAATGATTAGTTGTTGTGACTCCTCTGGACATTAAAATTGCACACGATTATGTTCCGTCCAGTTCGTAACAGACTGTCTGTAGATGTGCATTACATCTAGCCCTGCTCAACAAAATAGAGATAATGGATAATCTTTTAATTAGAAATGGATTCTCACCCTTCGGGCACACTGATGTACTTATGAGGAATGAGGCCTTTGACTCCTCCTACTTCTCCTTTCCACCAGTCAGCAGAGGCCTTGCTGTGAAGTAGGACGTGGTCCCCCTGCTTGAATGACAGCTCGGCTGCAGACCGTGCAACATAATCAAACATAGCCACAGCCTCCCATTCTGCACAGCCACGCGCACACACACGCACGCGTACACACATATATACACAAAGCACAAGGAAAACAACACAGCATGGCCCATGGACACAACACACATGATGGTACATGAGACACACAGCACGCAGGTAAGCACACGATGCACACACAAACACAGAGATGAGCATTTATGACCCAGTGCACAGTACTACTGTATTTTATAAATACTGAAAATAGTATTCGAATCAAATGTGTATATATGACCTTTTATTATGAGTATAAATTGACTTCCTCACCATCCTCACTTGGAGCATGTTCGGTCTCTCCTTCAGCCTCCTCGGTGATAGGTTCACTGCAAATGGAAAGACAGATATTAATGGATCTAAATCAAGGAAATGAGTCTACCGTCACCAGCAGATGTTAATGCCGCCACTGATGAAGAGTCTCACCAGTATTCTTGCTCCAGGGTCATGCATTTCTCGTAGACAGGGCCTGGAAGCTCGGCAGGGCCGGGGAAGATGCTCTCATGCTGGAGGATCATGTTCTTAACCAGGGCATTAATCTGGGGCTGCAGAGTTACTGCGTCACCCGACTCGGCCCCACCTCTCAGCAGACTGGGCCCAAAGCACACAGCCAGGTTATAGGGCTGCATCATGTTCTCATCACTGTACTGAGAAACACTGTATACACACGAAGACATACACAGACAGTATGGTCATTTCACTATATGTTCTCTCATCACAGTACTCCAAACACCTGTCAACACTAAGAGTATGCCTAAAGACGATATAAACTCTTACCCACTGTTCACCTGGATGTATAAAGCATCGGAATGGTACAAATAATTTAAAAAACAAAAAAACAAAAAAAAACAAAAAACATTCACTTATGTGGGCAGAAACACCTTGTTCATAACTGAAGTCAGGAGAGAATGGCTTGACTGGTTCAAACTGACTAACTTAAATAAACACTTTTTTTTTTTTTTTTTTTTTTTTTTTTAACAACTGCAGTGAACAGAACGGCATTTCAGAAAGCACGACACATTGAACCTTCCACTTTTGTTCAGAGTTCCACTTTTGTCAGACATGAATAGGAATCTGAGGCTACAGTGGGCACAGCCTCACCGAAACTGGACATTTGGTTATTGGGAACAAAATAGTATTTTTCCAGATTTCAACAGCCCAGTTGTCTGGGATTAAAGCAAGCACAAAATGAATTATGTAGATATCTTCATTTCAGTTTTAAGCAATACAACATATTATATAATAAACATTACTAGTAATATTTATGGAAACACAAAACCCCTGGGGTTTTGCAGGAGTTGGGCAATCTAAGAAATATACAGTATACATATGTCCATAAGCAACAAGAAAAAAAAATAAAAACACTTAAAAAATCCCAAGGTCATGGCGGAAACCTGCAGAGTGTCATAAAAAGGACTACCATGATATACACGCAAATCAGCTGCTTTCATTCTGAGCGTGTGCAGTGCCGTTTGCATAATGATGCGTGTATGGTTGCATTTTGATTTCCAGAACACGAACATTTTGATAGTTCAATGACTATGATTATGAAGATTCATAGTTTTTTTTTTAACATGTTATGGGCACTCATTCACATATAGACATTCACTTAATGTTTATAGAGACTAATTTCTCGTTTTTTATATACATCTCAACGTTGTAAATGCCAACAACAGCTCTTTTATTATTTAGTAATAATGTTGATTGATCATTTGTGGTGTCTGAATACTTCTTCCCTATTAATTTAATTTTAAAGACATTTTTGTTATGATTATGAACACGTATACTACCGTTCAAAAGTTTGGGGTCACCCAGACAATTTTTTGTCTTCCATGAAAAGTCACACTTTTATTTACCACATGAGTTGGAAAATGAATAGAAAATATAGTAAAGACATTGAC
>JAQMCW010000015.1:10422999-10446109 GCA_030068335.1 Chrysichthys cranchii | reverse complement strand
TTTGTAGGTGACCAAATACTTATTTTCCACCATAATTTGCAAATAAATTCTTTAAAAATCAGACAATGTGATTTTCTTGATTTTTTTTTTTTTCTCATTTTGTCTCTCATAGTTGAGGTATACCTATGATGAAAATTACAGACCTCTCTCGTCTTTTTAAGTGGGAGAAGTTGCACAATTGGTGGCTGACAATACTTTTTTGCCCCATTGTACATTACATATACATTAACCATAGGAACTGAAACCTCATGAGTGTACACTGGAGAAAATCATAGCTTCAGAAGTGAAATTTCTCGAAAATAGGCATACGACATAATTATCCACATGTTTATATTGCATTATGAAGCATATTTCTTTACTTTTTACTCATTTCATGCTTACAATAGAACAAGACCATTTCAACCATGAAATTACTATTCGTGTCAGGATATAGGCGTAATAGCCTTGACTCACAATGAAAAATCTTAGATACACTTGTCTGTTTTTGAGGCATTTACACTTAAGACGCAAGATATAACTTTCATTCATAGTGTAAATAATCCTGATGAGAAAACCTGCTCCATGCATCTCCAAACGTAACACTGTATAAGTTGTATTCGGTTAAAATCGAAAAGTACTATGGAGAGGTTGCGGACTGACAGGTAACCTTAGAAATACTTTTGGTCCCCATGATGAAACCACGTATCATGAACAGAGAATTATACAAAGGGAACTAAGCTATTATTGGTCTGCAGTTACCTCAGAATAGGGAAGTAAAACATATTTCCCAGTAAAACAGTGAGCAGACACGCATTATCATGGCACTCACATCAATCAGAGTGCAGATGTCCTCGAGATAGTACTTATTCATGGCAGAGTTGGCTGCTGCCAGGTTGAGCAGGTAGTCGTTGCGAGCTTTAGTGCACTTCAGCTGGGTTTCTTGTACTTTCCCTTGCCTCTGCAAAACACACACACACACACACACACACACACACACACACACACACACACACACACATACACACACGCGCGCAGACACACGCACACGTACACACAGAGGAAGCAGCGGGTTACAGATATGAACTGATACATCTTCCTGTGCCATCTTCAGACAAAGAAAACTGCACATCGGCAACTGCAAAACACACTCAGCTCTACCTTTTCCATTAGCCTTTCCATCTTCTTCACTGAACTACGCCTCTGTCCTCCAGACTGGCCAACGCTGAGTTCAGACCCCTTGCCAGTCTGTTTCTCCTCCAGTCTTGTAGCTTCTTTGAGTTTGCCCTCAGCAGCAAGACATTCGGAGTGATACTGGTGATACGTTTTTAGAGCCTACAGAGGGCATCAACAATGAAACACTTTGTTGGTTAATCACTGCTTTTATTTGGATATGTAAAATAAGGAACACACACAGACACACACAGACACACACACACACACACACACACACACACACACACACACACACAACCAACAGCCTTGAGCCAAGACACTCGTGACAGGCAAGCTGTTCTGTGAAGTGTAAAGACTTTCAGAGAGCAACCAGCTGGCAGAAGGGTGGGAAGGTTTAATCAGAACATGTGACCTGGGCTTGACCGCAGAAGATCACTGGGGTAGGGGATCGATGCCCCATGCCAGGGATCCACAAGTGCTTTTGATCATGAGATGCCAACATAAAATACATGTACAGGCTTGCACAATAAGTGCATCTATCATGCTCATGTCAAATACTATAAAATAGATTTATGGTTCTTGGGTGTTTTCCAGACCTGAGGCAGATTGGTTGAAAATGAAAGCTGTGTTTACACACAGAAAAAGCAGTTCCAGAGCTGGTCACCGAATAAGGTACCGGGCCATGTTATTTCCTATTTTAAGTTTTCCAATGACAAAGAATGGGATGTTGTGGTCTACACAGAATAATTACTTGCAGATATACTGCATGAAGATTTCAATGCAAGCGACCACAACTCTAACGACATATTTTCGCCAAAGAATGAAGCTTTGGCTGCCAAATGTCACCCAAAGTGTCGACTAGGGTACAGGAAATAGAACTTCACACTAATTAAATACAAATGCATTCCTCGTTGTAAATTTGCATTAATGTGTTCCTTGCAACAAACTGCAAGGGACATATCTAGTCTATGCAGCATCAAAACTGGTGATATTAAGTCGGCGCCCTTCACCTGACTGGATGGAGTCTGATGAAGTGTGAAAATGTTTTTGGTCTAGTTGATCTTGATTAACCACAGAGATGCATGCTTGCGAGTTTCATGCAGAAAAAATCTCACTCACCGTCTGCAGCTCTGTGGTGACCTTCAGGAGTTCATCTTGCATCTGCAGACCCACTTCTTTACTCTACAACACAATCATGAAATATTCAGCCAGGGAATTCATTACTGAGACAGAGACAGTATGAGTGTACATTTGGGTACCTTCTTGGCCAGGCGGTGGGTGTCCTCGATGCAGTGAGACAGGCGCTGGGTGAAGGTGGTGGTACAGATCTCACTGAGCGAGCTGTGATCCCGGCTCTCCTGTTTGGTCTGCGTTAGCAGCACTGACCAGCACTGCGACACAGACTGGTCCGTATGCTCCTTCCTTAAAGACAAAGGAAAAACGTTTCACTCGGAGCTCATTCACAAGCTGCTGACATGGTGCAGTAAGAACGTTTGGATGTAGGTGGTCAGGATCATGTACTTTTTGGTTTTCAGGGTGAACCTCTCGCTGAGTTTTTCCAAAGAGCGTGCATACTCAGCCTCGATCTCTCCCCGACGACGTAGATAATCGCTAAGATCCTGGAGCTGCTGTGTCTTCTGCTCCAACTGTGCATCCAGCACCTTCAGCTGCTCTGAAAGCTGACTACGCACCTCTGAAAAAACCCCAAAACAAAACGGGTGGTAAAGAGAGACTCAGGCATTGCTCTGTTTCACCCAGAGTGTTCACAGCCTGGGGTAGTCATGGGACACGATAAGCACAAACACTAATCTTGTCACTAATGCAGACTACACCTGAAAACACCAAGAACAATGGAGAGTGAAAGTGAGAAAGAAAGAAAGAAAGAAAGACAGAGAGTACCATGACCCCTACTTTACCTTTGATCTGAGTCTCATACTCTGCCAGACACCCCCTTTCCTTCCTCAGCTTGCCATGTGATGTCATGGTCTTGCAAGAAAAGCAGGAATATCCTGCGTCGTATTAGGTATCTCAGGAATGTGCGACCGAATGTGTATTAATTGTCCGACTCTTCAAGCCACCCGCAGCTCTTTATATAGTGAGGAGAAGAACCAGGCACAGTCCGATGTTGTGATGGCTCGGCACACACTGCCACAAAATCTTCAGTGCTACTACATAAAAATGGAAAAGAAAAACGATAGTGTGTGTGTGTGTGTGTGTGTGTGTGTGTGTGTGTGTGTGTGTGTGTGTCTGTCTGTCTCTGTTTCAGTCAGCTTAATGACAGTTATCAATTTCCTCAGCGCTGCGGATGATCTCCTTTTTGAATGCTTGGTCTCAGCTGTAGAACTAAGCAGGCAAGAGCCTCAGTAGTTTTCTTTATCTGCTTCCTGAGAGAGTGGATAAATGGGATTGTCCTCGCCTGTGAAGCAAAAAGAACAGAAAAAGAAGAAGAAGATCAAGAAGAAGGAAGGAATATACAATGAATTTGTGCCAGCAAGCAAAAACGGTTAACTTCAGCACACCTGGCCACATCCGGTATACCTCAGACGCTCTCACCAAGACATCCTGTTAACACAGTACTGAAAGCCATGGGTTTCTATAAAGATGTGGTTACGATAGAGTGTTTACCCCCAGTGTATTTAGTCAGTGTCTGAGGTGACTTGTTCAGTATGGTTCTTTTTCTCACACGTGTGCTTTAAATGATCAAAAATATCCAATTTCATACAATGCTGTCCCCTTTCATTCTCAGGTTACAATAGAGCATGCGTGAAACACTTCTTTCTATGAATAATGGGAAGAATGAAAGGCTTTATATATTTTGGCCAATCGATGTAAGTTCTGTCATAACTAGAAGCTGTTCATATTTAATGCTAAGCTGAAGACCTTTGCAGACAGCATGTCGTCTTAGCCATGTCTTATGTACAAACCTCACATCGTTTGATTTTAATCATGAGCGATTTGGTGACGGATATCGTTTTTTAATTTTGCTAAACATTTCAAAGTTCAGTAGGGAAAAAAGCTTCCACATTATACAGGGTTCATAAATACTTATACATAGAGAGTTCATGATGCTCTGGCTTTGTTCTCCAGCAAAATACGTTTGACACAAAAGAGTGACTTATCAGATAAAAGAGCTGTAAATATAAGCATTAAGAAAGTGTGGAAATGTCCCAATATTGATCGGACCATTTATTCATCTGCCACTTGTCAAAACTTCTTCACTAATTTGCCACTTCTCAGAGTTGCTGCATTTTACACCCAGTGTATAAAGACCAGTAAACAACACTGCGTCAGGTACGCATGCACAGGTATGAACACTTTCCATACCGACTGCTTTCACTCCAACGTGATTAAATGTTCATGAGGAGAGCTGAATGTTCAGCGGTTCTGCAAAAGATTTCCTTGTATTTCTAAAAATTCATTTTTGCGCGTCTGAGTCATTGTGGGGAACCGTCCTGGGGATCCTGTGTGGGATGCGTCAGTGTGGTGGGCGTCTTGGTCCTGTTACAGGGTGGAGGGACTTGAGTCATGTTTTTCACTTTCTCTCTCCTTCTCTTGGCAGTTGTTTAGGTTTTCGAGTAAAAACTTTTAAGAAAGTACCTCATGAGGACCAGCAAAATGTCCACACAGGGTTCAGATTGTCATGCGTTCCTAGCGTTATGTGACCATTTGGTTGAAATACATACTAAATAAACAACCCTTTCACCTCTCTCGCTCTCTCTCTCTCTCACACACACACACCCTGCTCTTACCAACTCAGTGAGTACTTTCCAATGCCATGATTACTAATGTAGTGAATTAATGCTATGCTACACCTAAACATAACTATAATGAAAGGCATCTTACTCAAAAGAAAACAAATTTTCCTTCTAGTTTTTGAATTAAAGAGGCGAAGTTTGTAAAAAAGAAAAAAGAAAAAAATAGAAAGAAAGAAATGAAAGAAATCCCCTCATGTGGATTCCTATCCCCCCCACACACACACGCACACACACACACTGAAGACTTTTGAAGAAACTTGTAGTGTTCATGAAGCCATGATGGAAGTGGCACAGAGGGGACTTTCATCTGAGCTGTAGGAGCTTTTACAAAGAGAGCCTATGTGAATTCTGTGTGTGTGTGTGTGTGTGTGTGTGTGTGTGTGTGTGTGTGTGTGTGTGTGTAGCAACTGGGATGCGGGGGGCAGGGTAGTGGTGTTCAGCATGACTAAGTAACTTTCTCCAAGTGACCCTGCTGCATGTTACTGCACTACACTGTCTCCATCAGCAGCCTAGGCTGCCCACACTTATCCTTTTGTAGCTCTGACTCAGACACTCCAGAGCATGCACAGGGCTTAAGTTTAGAGGTCACATCCCCCAGCTATTATAAGGATGCAATTATTAGATTTTGACCAACCTAGCAGTTTAGCATGAAATGGCCTAGACTCCAGCTTATGTGTGCACTCAAGAGTGAACCACGTCCTCTTATGGTTTGCACTTTGTCCATAATGGCTAATAAAAGCGCGCGCACACACCACACACACACACCACACGCCACACACGCACTCTTGCTATCAAAGAAAAAAGAAAGTAGCCACTAAGGCCGCATGTCCATAAGAATAATATGAAACGACCATTCATCCAATTACATAACCATTTCAAATCTCAGCGCAGTCCTTTCATATCTATTTTAAATGGAAATATATTAATGAAGTGATGGAATAAATGTATGTGAGGGCCGTATTGACTAAATGGAAAGGCTTGAATAAACTTGATCTGGCTGCTGTATTGAGTTAAGAAGCTGCAGGGAATTCGAGATCCATGGGATCAATCCTGTTTTACGCTCCCAGAGGGATAAAGATGACACCAAGCACTGGACCTTATCTGTCCCTGAGCAAGGGACGGGCTCATTACACGCACTTACACACACACACACACACACACACACACACACACACTTACCCATCCATAAACCCACCCACCTACACACACACATATTAATGTGTACACTCACTGGTCACATTAATAGGAACACTGGTGCATCTTAACATTTATGTAGTTACCCAGTCAACCAATCAGGTTGCAGCAGTGCAGTGAATAAAATCATGCAGATACAAGGAAAGAGCTTCAGTTCACGTTCACATCAAACACCAGAATGGGGGAAATACGACTGCGGTGACTTTAACCCATGCCAGACAGGATGGTTGGAGTTTTTCAGAAACTGCTTATCTCGTGGGACTTTTACACCCAACAGTCTCTGGAGTTCACACAGAATGGTGCAAAAAACAAAAAACCACCCAGCGAGCAACATTTAGGCAGGCAGAAATGCTGTGATGAGAGAGATCCGAGGAGAACAGTGAGATGGGTTTGAGCTGACTGGAAGGTTACAGCGAGTCAAATAATTACTCTTTATAACCGTGGTGAGAAGAAAAGCAAGGCAGAATGCACTATATTTTTTGTAACACCACGCACAGCAAAAACACATTAGCAGGACTGATGAAGAGATGCAGCGCACAGCAGGTTGCAAACAGATGCCAGCTGGTACTCTATTAATATACATTACTGTATTAGGCCTTGAGCTAACCATGCAAAACTCAAAGCTACAAAAACAAAAGAAAGATATTGAAGCCTTCTTGAATTCAGTTTAGAGAGTAGCACAACTCTATGACAAGTGACACCATCACTATTACTTATGTTAACAAAATGCCCGAACTGCATGTAAAAATGGACTGCCTCAGCATTGCAACTCTCTCTAGTTGTTCAGTAAAGCCCTGAAAATACAGACACTCAGCTCTACCAAGTACAGTGCATCAAAATCCTCCAGTTTCCTGCTAAACATAGGTGCAAATTACAGAGCTGCAGTGCGTAATAAGTGAAAGGATTAAGCCAAGCGGATTATTGGCTGTGTTAAAGAAGCTGCGTGCAGTCTGTTTATCTTCTCGCAGCATTAATGAGACATGTGTTCACGTTCACCACATCACACCTCCTCATACCACTACAGTACCAGTACAAAAGTCTGTACGCATTCATGTGAAAGGCCACACTTTCGTGTCTACGCGGCGTACACAGAAACTAAAGCGACATCAAAGCAAGTGGTCGCAGAACGATTTTAAATCAGTGTCTTTTTTATCACGTTTTACAAAGTTCTTCTCACTTCCTGGCACTTGAGCGTAAAATATTTGAGCCAGACTGGCCAAAATAAATATCAATGGCATGGACCACCAATATTCACCCAATTAGATAAAGAAGGTGTCTCTACTTGCCTGTCAGCAATCCTGAAGCCTGTCGACTTCAAAATCGTCCCCCCCGGCACTAGGTTTGAGAATGGTGATGTGGATGAACTCTGGCTTCATCTCTGAAGTACTACAACATGGCGTGATCTGTCAGTCGGACCACACGCTGACAGACAGCAAGAGACGGAGGGAGAGGAAGTGAGTGAGGGAGATTATATCTTAAAGAAGATGAAGAAAGAAGAGGGTCAGGGTGAGAGGAAATGAAGAGTGAGAAATGGTGTGTGTGAAAGAGAAACAGACACTAATCTCAGAGCAAGGGATGAGATGAGGTGAGAGAAGAGTGTCAGCTCGCTGGTTACGGGTTTAATGTAGAGACCGGAGGGCTGTGAGCCACTTCTGGGCTCTTGAGCAAGAATCTTAACCCTTAACTGCTCATGAGATCAGTTAGACCGAGACGAGGAAGGCTGAAAATTAGGAGGCGGGGCCAGCTGTCTGAAAAGGATCAGTGCTTAGATATAATGAAACAGGAAGCAGCCTTACAATGTTTAACCGTCAGTGGCATTCTACCTTTAAAACCATCACCCCTTCACACACACACACACACACACACACACACACACACACACACGCCTCTGAGTAGTTCAAAATGACAAATAACCTTCACACAAATAGGTAATGTACACACATGTGCATATAGATTACAGCTAATAGAGCAACTGAGACAAGTTTAAAGACTGCCATTATTCCTCGATAGTAAACACGACTGTCTGTGTGCAGTGTTGGTCAATTTTAGTGAACTTACAGCTGCTCATGAATGTCAGTTTCCTTCTTGCATGCAAAATGTGTCTGTGTGTGAATCAGAAGGGCAGCAAAGCTGCAGGCATTAAAACACACACACACACACACACACACGCACACACACACACACACGCACACACACACACACACACACACACACTAGAGTGCAGACTCTAGACTCACATGCATCAATAATAAACACCACCAAAGCCTTACCTCATTCTCTGTAGCCTTCTGTCTGTCACTCTCCCTTCGCTTTCTTCCCTTCCTCCTCCCTCCCTCACCCTTGGACACAGAGAACACTGTGTTTGAGTCACACAGATTTCACGCACCAATTTGATTTCTCTCCCTGTGACACATTCAACCCAGTCGGCTCCCTCTCCTCCTTCTCTCCCTCCCTCTCTCGCTCTTGCTCACTGAGGTGCGCATTCAAAATAGCCCTCCTCTTTCTTCCATACACTCTCGCACATAAATACACACAAGAAAACAGCTCCCCCTCCTGCTTGTTCTAACCCTCACCCCCCCCCACACACACACCCCATCACCACCCCCACTACCACACACACACACACACACAAACACACGACTGCACACACAGACCCCACCAATCCCTCATCGTGAGAGGATGTCATAACCCAAGCCCCGCCTCCATCTCTCCCCACTCCCCGCAGGCTTGCTATAAATACAAGGATGGATATGAATATGCTGTCTTGTTCTCCTAGCCCTCCACTCTCCTCCATTTCTCATCCCTAATTCTCTCCTTTCTCATACGCGCTCCTCTGCCATGTGTTGATGCCTGTGACCTTGCATTGTGTTCGGTGACCAGCGGCAGTCCGCGCGTAGATGTCCCGCTACACACACCCCCACCCACACACACCACACAGAGCCCAGGGGGTAATTTACAGCCATGAATCCACTACATGCGACCACCCTGCAGATGACACGGCTTCACGGCAGATCCTAGGAGTCGTTTCCAGATCAATAATAAGGACGGTTAGCCGTGCACAGGGACAATACCTCCACTTGATGCTTCTACACACAAAAGCACAGCGGCGGTTATAAACAAGTGCAATGCAAGCAGTTTCACTGCAGGTGTGTTATATATTATGCTGTGGCTTTTAATTTTCTATGCCAGATGGATACTTCCTCCATGCTTGTGTATGTGATGACTGTAGGAACAAGAGCACTCGATCATATTTCTGTGCTACCATCGGCAGAGGAAACGTACGTGCCAAATCACTCATCACGCACAACACATCGCGTACAAGACATACAGGAGAGCGTTAAGAAGGTGCATAAAGACTTCCAGGCCAACAGAAGTGGGGGAGGGAAGCCATGAGATCATGTGTCTGTGTCGATAAGCGTGTTACTTTTCCATTAGTAAGGGTGTGTTTGTGTGGTTAAGAGAGTGGGTTAAAAGCAGACGAATGTGAAAGCTCTGTTTGCGCACAACAGGAGAATCTTCCCTGGGTAAACACCGGGTCAGGGTGGGAGTTTGACTCAGTTCTTGGGAACGCGCAAGGTGCAAGTCCTTCGGTTCTTACCAAGTGAGCGTTCGAGAGAAGCTGTACACTCTCTCCACCCCCAGCTTTCCTGTGTTTGCTTCCTTCCTCTGTTACTCCGTGTCTGTCACTGCTTGTCTCACTCTACCTCAGGATGTGGTGACAAGACGACAAATACAGAAAAAGAAAGATTTAAATCAATCATCTCAAAGAACACTTGCAATACATTATTTCTCTGCACTGCATGAACGTTTCGGCATTTTCTTTCTCTTCTCGTACTGAACAAAACAAAACAACAATAACAAAAAAAAGACCCACAGCTGCATGTTACCCATGCTGCCGTAATCCATTCCTAACCAAATGCTCAACAATCTCATGAGATGCGTCACTTTAATTATGGTCAATAAACTCACACAGATGTAGTAGCTGTGGAAACCAGGATTACTCCACATGAATCTCTCCACCCATGTGTGACGGGAAAGAGAACTCCAATGTCAGAGACTGGAGGGGGGGAAGCCGGCAGGACGTCACGAGATCAGATGTGACATGAGTAGCAGAATCTGTCGCATACTAGGGGTCTTATGCAACCTGGCAGGTAGCCTAAAAATGCACACTGAGTTAACACAAAGAGTGATACGCGAGCATTATGCTAACAGGGTCCGTGGCGACTCTTCTGCCCCTAATTTGGCTATATCCCATGATCCATCTCTTTGCCCTAGGGTCAGTTCAGTTTCCACTTGGTCAGTCAGTCATCACCGCTCTGACCTACTTCATCACTCTGGCTTTTTACACACACTGTCGAGAACTGCACGTAGAACAACAAGACAGCAAGCCGCAAAATTAGCACTCCATTAACGATGATATGCAAAACCCACCGAAGGAAAAACCATGAGTCTGCATTTTATTAAAGGTCACCAATGAGGGAGTACCCAACCATTCTGAACTGGATGTTATCATGAACATGAATTCACCTTTCTGTTAAATGCTACAGTGACTCCCATTGACAAAACTATCTTGCCTCTGTGTTTCAAAATAATTCAGGCTCTCTATTAAGGACTATCATCACTGCACAAATACTGTTGTGTACTGAGTTTGTATATGGCCCAGAATGACTGAGAAATGTAACATGGCAAGACACATGGTGGAGCATTTGCGGTTTTCGCGTGAGCTAGAGATGATGACAAAAACACCCCAAACCAGTTAAAGTGTTGACGATAAGCCGAACGACGCATCAGGAAACTGACAGGCGCTATTACATCTTTTTGCAGTTCAGTTGCACGGGTCGATAACGATAATGATAACGAGTAATGCAGAGTGGATTAGCGAACCACGTGTTGAGCAGCTTAAAAACCTTAGCATTTAGCCATTGAAATCCAACAATAGCAATAGCACACGGGGGGGGGGAATCCAGAAGTGTTACCCCTGAAGAGAAACTCAAGTTCAGGCAAACCTTAATTTAAAAGTAAAAAAAAAAAGAAGATAATGAAACAATATATACATATAAATCACGATTGGTGGGACGGCAAGCTGGCTCATGCTCAAATCACTGCTTCCAGCAAGTGCATGGCTCAGTTATGAAGTTATCAAGAAAACCGCATTATGTTTGGAGTCCCAGCTGCACAACTGTGCCTAATTTTATTGATCAGCATCTCAGAGAATGTTCTCATCGCTAGAGGTGTGTGTGGGGGTGTGTGTGTGTGAGTTGTAAACATGATGTATCTGCTACTGTTGTATATGAGGGACTTGACAAGGCAGTGAGACGATGCAGTATATGTGAATGCATTATATTTACATGTCGTTGCTCTAAATTCACAATAAGACAGCTTTATTTAAAAGAAAATATCGATCTGTTAATCATATTAAGTCTCAAAATGGCTGTGATTAACTCGAGAGCAATTAATGCCTAATACTAATACCGTGCTTAATACAAGTAAAGTATTTCACGCCATGTCAATGTGGTTCGCTGCAGTGACGAGCTGAAGCGATTTCAGGAGTCTTGAACACTACAGTGCAACACTGTGGCCATTCTGTAGACTGCAGTATTTAGGAACTGACATCAAGTAACGTCCTCTCCGCTGTGACTTTTCAGGGTCCATAATCATGGAAATATTATTCGAGGTTAATTGTTTATATCTAAGAAACATTATGAATAGTTTTGCTGAACCACCAATAATAATAAGACAGGATTTAATGTCCAGATGTAAGGGATACAATGATCGCTGAGTGATCGAATGCTAAACTGTACTATATGGGGTGAATGCAGATATATTAGCCACCTTGTCGAAGCTATCTTGCCATTAATAAAACAAAAACCCTGATATGTGATACAGGTCCGAAATCCTCAAGATGTTCATTATCTATATAGGAGAAAAAAGGTTTATACCAGATTCTGAAGAAGTACGACTTAAAGTTATGTCAAGACTGAGTGAAAGCCAGTTTTAATGGCATGATGGTCATGTTGGACGGCATGTTCGGCGTTTACTTGAATCCACACTGACATGCTTACAACCATATTTATTCGTAGTACACTTATTGGCAGAAATGAGTCACATTTCAAAAACTGGATTTTTATTAATAATAAGTTATCATTTAAAAAATCATCAGCATCATCTTCTAATCTAGTGTGAACAGAGTAGACTGATTCAAATTGATTACTTATTAAGATGCTGGCCTAAGTAACTTTGTATTATTAATCTCTTAATTCTTAATTAAATCACAACAAAAACACACTTTAGAAACTCTTCAGTGTTTTCCAAATTCATAATCAATCGTTTCTGAAATTCACTATGAAGAGTTTAAGTCTTAATCACAGGGGAAAATCACCACTAAAAGGTAAGTTCATGTTTTATAATTTATTCATTGTAGTAGCTAAAAACAGGATTTTAAAAAGTAAACATCAATATTAGTATTATAAACATCTATACATTCTGTATTTCCCAGTCCACATTATCCCCGTTTCTAATGATTTTTTTTTCAATTAAATTCTTTCTTATTATGTTCCTTATTATGTATATATGCATAATAATATGTGCAATATATAAATACGCTAAAGTATATGCCATTTTTTCCCCATACCGAGATTTTTGCCATCAGGTTCCAGCTTGATGCTGACCACACCTCTTCATATGATCTCATAGGAATCATGTCATCTGACTTCTATCAAGAAGTTTCACTGAAAGTTTGACTTTCATGTTTCAGGTCAGAAAATATGTACTGCTATATATAATTATCCCAATACACCAGGATTCACCCAGTCATTTTCTTCGAATAATATCAAATAATATTCAAAATAATAACCTTTGGTGATAAGGGAGGGTGAGCTCATGGTTGTTACCATGGCACCTGATCTCACAGCGGGATATCACTTACAACCCCTGAAGGCAAGGGTGGAAAAAGTGCTGAGAAATGATACTAACAGTACGTACATTATAAGTAAATTACACTAACGGGAAGAAAATTACGTTCAATTAAAAGTAGAAGTATTCAGCTAACAGAAAGAAAGAAAGAAAATATTTCTATTCAATAAAACTATAAAATAAATCCAGCAAAAACATGCAAAAGTTGCTTTCGTGGTTTTCATGAGCTGTATGCCAAAATCATCAATGTTAAAACAATGAAAGGCTTGAACTACTTCAGTTGGTGTGGAATGAATCTAAAATATATGAAAGTCTAATGTTTATCAGTACATTACAGAAAATAATGAACTTTATCACAATATGCTAATTTTTTGAGAAGGACCTGTATATATTATTCCTTTGGGACACTTCTTTCTTTACTTTCATCCTATTTATCTTAGAAAGATCTGTTATGTTGGAGAATTATTCAATTTCCTCTTACAAAGCATATTTGAACATATTTTTTAGTTTCTGAATCTTGATACTTGCTTCAACAATGGAGTGTCAGTAAATTGTTTCTGGCCTGGTCTGCAGGTTAGAAAATAAATACTCCAATTACATGAGCATCAAAGTCATCTGGTTTATTTCTGCATTCACACTTGAAATAGTTCCATTAACATTCAGGAGGGGAAATGTTAAAAAACCCAGCTGTGCAGTATTATTTATGAGCACTTGTATGGAAGCAAATCAAAAGCTTACTTCCTTAAAATAAACCAAAATTCTCCAACTAAAGGATTTACTGCAGGTCACTTCATCTCACTCAAGGACCAGGTGAGCAGATGGCCGGCACTTGTTTACAAATCATACATTTATACATGTTTTACGTTCAAGCATTTCACATTAGCATGTGCATAAATTAACAAGCTCGAATTTTTCTTGATTGAAAACCAAATGTGTGATCAGAAGAGATTCTTGTCATTTCATTTGAAGAATGACATGAAGACAAAAGAGAGCTCCAGGGAACGGAGACCAGCGTGTCCCAAGTGAAAGTCTGGAACAGTATCGTTTAGATGACAGTAGGTACATGGAGATGACGTCAGTGCGGATCAGGTTTGTCCGCGTGTCTCATCTCCTCCGCTTTTTTAACTGCTCCCTCCAAATTGTGAGCTGGCACCAGATCCAAACGCTGCAGGGCCTCCAGCAGCTTGGCGCGTGAGTTGCTGATGAATGAGTGGGACAGAAACCAAGGAAGACCGCCACCATTCCTCAAGGTATAGAGGGGAACTCTAGTCAGACCCAACACCTAGATGGACAGATTTTTTTTTTCTTAGGTCCTTTAGGGGCAAAGAAAATAAAAGAAAATAGCTTTGTCAGTTGAAAGTATATGGATTTACCTCCAAGCCATGATCCACAGCATTAGAGACTGCGGCTCTCTCAATCTCTAGCAGCTCAGCCTCAGTAACCTTCTTGTTATAGAAGTGTAGGATGAGGCGGGGAGGGGACTGAGTAAGGTGAGAAGACACATAATCGTCCATGGACACTGGCACTGCTGCCCCCAACTCTTCCTGTAGCTCTCTGCTCAGCCCAGCCTCCAGACTCTCCTCTGAGGGTTTAACTAACCTGCAGAATCCGTTTCAGGAACATTCAGATACTTTCGATATTTCGTCCTTATGAAAATGTGCTCATGGTTTCAACAGTATACACCGCATTCAGACTTGTGGATTACAATGTTGTCCCATTGTACACGGAGGGGCATATACCTTCTGTGCTACGTTGGGGGGTGTACATCCCAAACCTTTTGATTTGATCAAACAATGTTAACAGAAAAATCTTTAGGCTAAAGTTTACTAATGTATCATATAATTGTGTTCGCTTGTCTAAAATCTATGTTGATGTTGCTTATATTTCTGTGGGTTAAAGGTCCACTATATAGGATTCAGTTGGTTGCAACCACCTGAATGCCCCTCCTTTACCCTGCCCTTTCCATTGCTTAATAAGCTTGTACGGTGGCTGTCATGGTGCCTGGAGGATACGTTCAAGTACTTGCATTCACACTCCCCAGCTTCTCCCATGCTAACTAATAAGTACGATGCTTCATTTATCTAAATTTGGGTTCTCAAACTTGTTAGCCAGCACCAGCAAACATGGATTCCTCTTATTTCTTCTTCTTCTTCTTGTTTCTTTGTCTTCCTTGCGCTCCCTTCCAGGTTCATGCGGCCACTTGGAAAACCATGAAACCCCGAGGGCACTCTAGAGGTTCATCCATTTTGGGGTTCTGTAGTGCAGCAACATGGTGGCTCTGGAGAGGTGGACCCACTCCCTGTGTAGATATAAAAGACTCGTCCTAAGCTTATGAAAACACAGTGATTCGAAGTTACAGGTTAGGACACACTAACGAACATATGGCGGAACCTCCCTTTTCGTTGGTAATCCGTCCGAAAACGATCGGCGAAATCTGAAACCGACGAAAACCCAGGCAGTTATTTCCAAATGAATCAAAGTAAATCCAATTAATTCGTTCTAGACACTCCAAAATACATACCAAACACACATTTAACAGAGAATAAATATAGGGTTTAATACTAAAAACAATAAGAAATTAATATGAAATGAATGTAAAAGACTAATGTAAAGAATAAATGAACATTTATTCAGAGAGAGGTGCAGATACAAAGACAAATTTTCGTTGGGGGAAAAAAAAAAGAAAGAAAAAAAAAAAACCTGACGAAGACTGAAACCGACGACAACCGAAGTCAACGAACACCGAGGTATTACTGTATTATTGCTTGGAAGGGGTTAGGTTTCAAGGCACTATCTGGGGTCACTTCCCTTCTTGGTCTTTTGGCACTAGGACCAGCTTCAGGGTCAGTGGACCCATGTCGCACAAGAAAGCTGTCCAAAGAGGTCCGTTTTTGCCGCCTCATTTAAACTTTCTTTGGTCCCATGATGGAGCTAAAAGGAAAGGGTACGTTTTGAAACTGAAAAACGCAAAATAAACACATTACGCTGAATATGTACTGTATACGCAGGAATCACTTACATGTAATTGTAGTATTAGCAATCGCAATCAATAAAAAAAAGCCCAAAAATGCTGGAAAGCAATGGAATTGTTGGGCTAGATGCGCAGGGTGGAACAACGCAGCGAGACCGCGAGGGCACGCCGACGAAATCTGAGGCAACCGACGAAAACCGAGTACCAATTTTTTGCGGAAAAAAACAACAAAAACCGAAAGTGACGAAAACGAAAACCAAGGTACCGCTGTACTTTGAACAGTGTTTTTCATTTTGGAAAACAGAGCCCCATAAACCCTACATAGTAGACCTTTAAAATTCACTTGATTTCCTAGGTAAGAATGCAGGATTGTGGTGCGACAGGTAGCATTGCTGCCTGACAGGTTCAGGTTCTCCAGGTTGATCCTCTGCCCAGATTACTGTCTATGTGGTATTTTATATTGTTCCTCGGTGCATGGGTTTCCTACACGCAGGTAGATGGATTGGTAACCCTAGATTGCTGCTAAGTGTGAAGAGTGGGCATCCTATCCAATCCAGGTTCCCACTTAACGCCCAGTGTTCCTGGGACGGGCTCCGGATCCACCACAGTTACTGAAGATGAATGAATGAATAAAAATGTGGTTATATTAAACATAATACATAATCACATGCACTCAGGAAACTAGTTAGCTGTTTGGATGAAGCGCAATGCATATTCTGACTGCTTGTATGGACTACCTATACTATTCGCTATAGTCCCAATTTATTTATTGGAAACCACTTAGAGCTTTCACAGTTTTGGTGATTATAAGAGTGTACACCTGGGGATTATAGTGCATCTCATGCTAAGAAGTGGCTCGGGCTCATTTCCAGAGGAAAATTAGTTGTATTTATTACATTACCACATCCTGACTCATTTGCATCAAACTTTTCATTCAGCCGTCACCTTACTGCTTGTTGCTGTTGTCAGAATTGCAGCTCCAAATTGCTCACTTACACAGAAATTACCGCTTGACTGTTATTTATTAGTCTCTTTAAAGAAATTAATTGCTCTTTATTACACCGTATTTCCCATATAAGCACTTACCCTCCTGGGAAGCCAAGTAAGCCATCGAAACGCATCTGCATCTGAAAAAGATTCGGATTTTTCTTTCATTTTCGTGTGTTCAGATCCAATTTGTGACACATTCAAGGAAGAGGGGTTTTTTTGGGGGGCGGGGGGAGCAGTTTAAAATCTTATTTGTTATTACACACAAATACAATGACTCATTATATAGCCAAGTATATACAGTATATATGAGGGAGAATCAAAAACTAAAGGCAATTTTTAAATCATACGATAACCCAGAGAGCCAAAGACAAAGAATGGAGTGGAGATATCCGTCTTCTCCAGCGAAGAACAAATTCAAAAGTCAGCCCTCCCCCGAGAAAATCATATTAACGTTCTTTTGGGACACGAAGGTTCCTATTCTGTGGATTTCTAAGTGCATGGGAAAACAGTGAACGGTGCAAATGACTGTACATTGCTGTGAAATGAACTTAAACCAGAGATTTGCAGTAAAAGAAGAGTATTGCTGTCCAAACCAGTTTTGCTGCCCCATGACAATGTACGTCCTCATACGGGAGAAGGGCAATGGCTCAGGTTCGAACATCTTCCACATCCTCCTTACAGCCTGGATCTGGTGCTGAGTCATCATCACATCTTTGGTCCACTGGAGGAGGCGCTGTGCGGGCACAGCTTCGCCTCTGATGATGAAGTAAAGGAAGCGGTGCTCACCTGGCTTCGGGAGCAGCCGAAAAAACTTCTTCTCTGTGGGAATACTGCAGCTAGTTGAACGGTACAACAAATATGTCGTCTTGCATGGGAAATGCGTGGATGTGATCAATTTCTCGCAGTTACTTCTATTAAAGCTGTTAAATATACTGTAGTTGCCTTTACTTTTTGATTCTGCCTGGGAGTTAAAGCGATAATAGGGAGATCACCCTAGAAGTAAATCCTTGATGCTTTTTTGTGTCCGAATCCACCATACAGTTTTGAAACACTGTCCCAATGTGTCACTCACTCTACCCACAAACCCGTGACCAGTGCCTGAAGCGTTGTTTCACAACCTCATAACTGCTTTTTAAACAGCCAGAAAGGAAGAACAAACCCTAGCAGCCTTTCTGAGGGTTGTGTAATGAAGTAGTCCAAGCAGTTTAATGAAGCAGAAGTAAAGACTTAAAAGACAGACAAAGAGCAGTTTGGCGATACAGATATACTGATAATGTATCAAATTTTTGTTCTGGATTCATCATAAAATATAAACCTGCCCATTGCAATTGAGGTTACCGGTAAGCCCCGGCCATGGCGCAGTGGGCTGGGGCACCAAGCTACAAATCCGGGGACCCGGGTTCAATTCCGACCTGCGGTCATTTCCCGATCCCTCCCCGTCTCTCTCTCCCACTCACTTCCTGTCATAATCTCTACTGTCCTATCCAAAAATAAAAGCAAAAAGGCCAAAAAAAAAAATAAAAAGAGGTTACCGGTATGTCTACCTTCTCAAATATAACAATTCTGGCTCTTTTACTATAAACCTGGTGTGCAATTAAATCAAATAAATTAGCAATACAATAAACTGTATATGTTGCATATACACCCGACAAAAATACAAATCCTGAGCTGATCATGGACTACAGGGAACACAGAAGAGCACAGGCTCCAATACCAATACACAGAGCGGCAGTACAGAGGATCAGAAAGGTTATAGTCTTTGGCGTCCGCATCACTGAGGATCTCGTGTGCTCAGGGCACAGTGGACCTGTTATAAGGAGCGTCCAAGAACGCCTTTACAACCTCAGGCACCTGAAGAGACTCCATCCGAGAACATCCTTACTAGCAGTGTTTGCAGGCTAGGCTTACAGAGAGTAGTACAAACTGCCCAGCGCATCACTGGAGGGGAACTTCCCTCCGTCTAGGGCATTTACACCAGACGGTGGCTGAGGAGCGTCTGGAGGAGAATCAAGAACCCAGCCATTTCACACTAGTGCCTGGAGGCAGATGGTCCTGCAGTATTCCCACATGGCACGGCACGGCACGACACTGGACTGACATTAACTGCACACTGCCCATTATCTTCATGTAGCGTAGCCTACGGATTACACTCCCCACTCTTCTAGGCACCTAAATGTCTATGCCTATATTAATGTATCTTTATACATCACTACTTACTCTTACCAGAATTCTCATACAGGTCTACTATTTATTTACTCTGCATTGAACGCAACATATTTTATTGTATTTTATTCATACACAGTGGAACCTTAGACTGCGAGTAACTTGGTCTGCGAGTATTTTACAAGATGAGCAAAATATTTTAATCAATTTTGACTCGATGAACGAGCGAGGTCTTGCAATACGAGTAGTACGCATACGCTTCGTCTGCCGAGCCTCACGTGATCACAACAATCTATAGTCAACATCCGTGCTAGCACAGAAAAAGACTGATTCCTCACTTCGAATGAGAGATGTGCAAAATGTGGGAAAGAGTGCTTTGTAGAAAAGCACCACCCGAATAAGGCTGTAGCAGTGCGAATCCTCAAAAGGAGGCAAAAGAAGCGATCATTGGATAGTTCCCTTGTTAAAGTCACACGAAAGAAAAAGATCCCAATGGGCCGACAGACTGCAGTGATTCTGTGAGTTGTAGTGAAAGTCAACAGTGAAAGTCCTCTCCCGGCCCCCTCACACCAGCCACGATTCTTTTTAAAGTTAAAGTGCAGGTTATTTTGTTGTCAGGTGTGGTGAGGTTGAATAACAAGAAACAGAATCTTAGTCAGAACCAGAGAAAGCAAACACGGGAATAGTAAAGCTTGGCAAGAGTGTGGAAAATGGCAACTTGTGCTCTGCGACCTTGGTGTGCTTGTACGAGTCTTTTTACAGCTCCCGCAATCAGTCCCAATCCGGTACACCTGTTGCCACCCATGTGACGCGCCGTGGCGTTGCGGAGGAAAACCAGGAAATCGTCTTAGCGGTGCGAGTTCTCCGACATGCGGTGCGAGTTCTCTGCTATCGGGAGTGCTCAGAACAGGGGTGCTGCACGCACGCTCCATGCGGGCAAATTCATGACAGTTTTATGTATTTTTACTTTATATTTTGTATTATATTTTGTTCTTTTTAGATAAATATTTGTGGGCTGTGGAACGAATTATCTGAGTTTCCATTATTTCTTATGGGGAAACCCGCTTTGATATATACGAGTGCTTTGGATTACAAGCACGTCTCCGAACTAATTATGCTCGCAAGCCAAGTTCTGGAACCACTGTATTCAAAACATTGGAAGGCATGGATATATCATCTGTAGCCCAGAAATCTCTTTCAACATCCATGAGAACAATGGTTCTCTCAACATGAGGTGTGGGCTCCCCATAATGTGTGTACATTTCTGGAGTAGTTTTTTTTTCTTTTTTTTTCTTTTAACTTATATAGAGGGTCATTTATTTTTGTTACAATTGTGGAACTCACCATCAGGTTACATCTACGTTATGTCCATCAGGCTACATCTACGTTATGTCCATCAGGCTACATCTACGTTATGTCCATCAGACTACATCTACGTTATGTCCATTATCGAAGTCTAAAAAGTTATTACAATGTTTGACCAGACACTTGACTTGAACAGGTCTAATCCAAACCTCAATAGCTCCATTAGTTTCAAGTCACTTGGAACTAATAAGTGTTCTTTCTGTGGAAAAATTAGGCAGACAATTTTACGGCTCCAGCTAATTATTTCAATTAAACCTCCTATAAAATGAAATTATTGCTTACATTTTCATTTAATCTACTAAAATTTATTATTAGAATTATTATTATTATTATTATTATTATTATTTAAATTAGCATTATTTTTAACACACTATTTAATTCATAAAAGTATTTAAATGTCATTGTGAATTAATTGTTCATTTTATAATATTCGTTTAACTGGATTGTGTTTATTAAACTGGACAGAGAGGGGCTTTATTCTACAGTTACTAGTGCACGAGGACACAGTGTATTCAAGTCTGCACTTCACCCTTTTCACCACTAGGCAGTACTAAAGTGCACTGAAGCAGGAAAGCTTCTTTTTTGCAACACTCGCCACCATTTTACGGCATTTCAAAATAGTAGCCGATATTTCTATGTACTTCTCTCTGTTGTGAATCAAATAATTCTAAAATTCATTTTAAAAAACGAGTCATACGTCTGCTGTATTCTGAGCATCTCAATAAATGCCCGAGCACATACCGCGTAATAATAAGAAATAAAAATGTCTTTACCAGCACGACGTGTCTAATTGGGGTTTTGCCGAAGAGTTTAGCTTTGCTATCTGCATACAGCAGGATGTGACAGGCGTGTTTGTGGTCCAGCCGCGACAGCGCATCTTCTCTGCTTATCTCTCTTCCAGCCATTTCACTCTGGAATTACACAATTAGCTGGTTTAGCTGGTCAGGGAAACAACTTTATAAACGTGACTTGATCAAACTGACAACCAATAAGAGTGCGAAGTCAACTACAATGGCCTAAAAGAACTTTATTTCAAAATATGAGTCCTGCAACACGTTTGACCTCAAATGGCACCTTAAAAGAGTCAAGTTCTATGAATCATGCTCATCCGTGCATCCAGCCACCCATCCATCCATCCGTGCATTCATTCATTCATTCATTCATTCATTCATTATGTGCTACCTTTTCAGTGCTAGGTGTGAGGTGGGGAAGGCCATCCAAAGCCATCACATGCATGTTCATTCACACACTCATTAGGACATTTAGAGTAGACAATCCAGCTGAGAGCAGGTTTTTGGGAGGTGGGAGGAAACCAAAGAACCAGGAGAAGTCCCGGATGGACACAGGCAGAAGCCCATACAGACAGTGCTCAGTATTGAACAGGGGCCCCTGGAGCTGTGAGGTAGCAGTGCAGTGCTAATACTATTGTCACCCAAGAAGAATACAAAAAGAATACCAATGAGATATCAATAGCTAATTATTTACAGTCATATTTTATATGATATACTACCACAGAATTTTAATTTATTAACTTAAAGATAATTTTAAAATTATACGATAACCCAGAGAGCCAAAGACAAAGAATGGAGTGGAGACATCTGTCTTCTCCAGCAAAGAAGAAATTCAAAAATCATCCCTTCCCCAAGAAAATCAAAAATTTTATTTATTAAATTTTAGCCATTTGTTATCCAAGCCCTTGACTCAACATGCCATCCAAAATTGAGCTCGCTCGCTCGCTCTCTCTCTCTCTCTCTCTCTCTCTCTCTCTCTCTCTCTCTCTCTCTCTGTGTGTGTGTGTGTGTGTGTGTGTGTGTGTGTGTGTGTGTGTGTGTGTGTGTATGCAATTCAACAATAAACATCAAAGTCCAAAATAAGATTACTACGGTGGCCCAGAAGGATAAGGTACCTAAAAAAAAAGGTCAACTTTAAAAAAAAAAATGGTTTTATTGTATAATTTTAAATAAAAGATGACCATTTTTAAAATAACAACATGAACTTTAAATAAAGAGTGAACTTTAAAAATAATACAGTCAAATTTAAAATAAAAAAAATTAAGTTAAATACAGTTATATTTAAAGTTATCTTTTTTTTTTTTTTAGCTACTTTGCCTTTCTGGTTGACCGTAGACTACGTACAAAAACAATTTGTTACAATAAGAGTGGTGAACAGCAGAGTTATGAGATTGTATAATTGCATCATGTTTTCTGACTCCAAGACTGCAGAATAAATGAGTATAAAATGTGCAATCTGTACATCACACAATTCATGTGTTGAGTTGTTAAATAATCTCAGATAGACTTGTTTATGGATTTGCTAGCACTGTATGATACCAGGGAACACTGGGCCCTGGGTCAGAGTACACTCTGGATGGAACACCACAGTACATCACAGGAAACCATGCACACACAGACACACACTCATTCACAACTAGAGGCAATTCAGAGCAGCTACAGTGCATTCAGAAAGTATTGAGACAGATTTCAATTTTTCACCATTTGTAATGTTACAGCCTTATGCTGAAAGCAATCAAATTAAATTTTATTTGTATAGCACTTTTAACAACAGAACATTGTCGCAAAGCAGCTTTACAATACATAATGTCCAATTA
>JAQMCW010000015.1:10400637-10418299 GCA_030068335.1 Chrysichthys cranchii | reverse complement strand
GTCCTGGGTTCGAGCCCTGGGTTCGGCACAGGTGCCTTTCTGTGTGGAGTTTGCATGTTCTCCCCGTGTTCATGTGGATTTCCTCCGGGTACTCCGGTTTCCTCCCACAGTCCAAAGATATGCACAGTGGATTAGGCTGATTGGTTGCTGTAAATTGCCCGTAGGTGTGAATGTGAGTGGTTGTCTGTCTCTGTGTGTCACCCTGCGGTGGATTGGCGACCCGCCCAGGGTATGTCCCGCCTCTCGCCCGATGTCAGCTGGGATTGGCGCCAGCCTCCCCCTGTGACCCTGAACAGGATTAAGCGGCAGAAGACGAAGAAGATGTTATATTATTCTATACTGGCCATATACGCTACCTCTATTGAATTTTCAACATAAAATCTGGTATAAATTCATTTAATATCCTCCAGTAACACTCAAGGCTTGAAATTTTTGAATTTCCAAGTATGTTAATTAGTGCCGTGTGAAGGGCTAATCTGATTGATCAACATGTATTGATTAATTTTCCATAATGGTCCAGTTCCACCTGCAAGGTAAATCACTTGTTTATTAATGCACTTGTTCAATAGGTCATTTCTAGAGTAACAACTTACACATGCATTTCTATGGGCAACACTCAGATAAAACAGATTTAATAAATGAGTGTAACTGTTTTCTCGGAGATTGTAAGAAGTCTTGTCTTTGTCCTTGACAAACTGTCATCGTAAAACACTTCAGGATGTGCTGTTACAGGAAAATAATCCACATCAGGGTGATGTGAGGTGGTGCCAACCCAAAGTTGATTATTTTCCTATGACAAAATACACCATAGCACTTGATTTCTTATTCAAATAAGCTACCTCTCATAAAGGTGACATTTTTTTTTTATATTAATGAGTAGCCTTTACAATGGAAGAGCACTGTGTAATTGATAATCAGAAAATAAAGTAAATAGGGAGCAGTAATATTCCATTTAACATAGTCATGCAGCAGTATATTAAAGCAGTTGAATAGTGAGTATTTTAAAGTCTCATTTTGCTCAGTAGTAAATGTTTACAGGTTTGCAGTTGAAGCCAATAGTTTACATATACCTATGTTAAAGACACAAAGAAATCTTTTTTTTTTTTTTTTTTTTTTACAAAAGTTTACATTCACTTTGTCAGTATGGGGGTGTTTTTACTGCATTTAAAACACTTTCCATATGGCCTTCCACAAGCTTCATACAATACTTTGGAGGAATTTCTGCCCATTCCTCCTGACAGAACTGCTGTAACTCAGCTCAGAGATTTTCTGTGGGGTTCAGGTCAGGATTTAGTGACGGTCAATCCAACACTTTCACTTTGTTATCTTCAAGCCATTTTGTTACAACTTTGAAGGTATGTTTATTAGCATTGTCCTACTTAACCCATTAACTGCCAAATTTTTTTTCTGAAAATTTTCATGTATTTCTATTAATTTACATCCAAATAGTAACAAAAACATCTACTTTCAAGAAATATGACTGTTAGTTTTTTCTGAAATTTCAATTTTTAGTCAAAGTCCCAAATGGGGATCATGGCACATGCCATTAATTGTTTATGCCATTCAATATATGATCCCCAAATGGGGACCACAGAAGCTAATGGGCTAAAGACCCAACTGCAAACAAGTTTTAACTTTCTGACTGATGTCGTGAAGAGTTCCTTTAGTATTTCTATATAATCCTCCTGTTTACTGAAATGCACCAGTCCCTTTTCCTCTATCACTATCACAACACGATGATGCCACTCTCATGTTTCACAGTTGAGCAGATTCTCTTCAGATTAAAAGTCTCTTGCTTTTTCCTCTATACATTGATCTATGCACTGATCATTATAGCCAAATTGTTTAGTAGCAACTGAACACAAGGCTAGGTTTTCATCCTGGAGCATCAGCTGCAAACTTCATTCTGGCTTTTTTTTTAACACCAGATTTGCAGTAGGGGCTTCTTGTGTACATCTTTGTTACTTGGGATCGCTTGAACCTGTTGGACCAAAGTGCTTTCATCCCTAGGAGTTTATTTGTGCCTCCTTCCTAAATTATGCCTTGTATTGTGGTCACTAGTTTTAGTATTTGCAAATAGTTGTTCATACAGATGCTCATGGTAGTTTTAGTTGTTTGGAAATTGCTCCTAAGGAGGAACTGGGCTTGTGGAGGTCCACGTTTGTTTTCTTAGCTCATGGCAAATTACTTTGATTTTCCCATTGTATTCCCACTACAAGATCACTGGCTCTAAAGGTAAACCCTTAAATACAGCCACAGAAGCACTCCCAGTTAACTCCCAGTTATGAAAAATGTCTAACCAGAAACTTCTAAAAGTCATAACCCCAATTTCTGGAATCTTCTTGACTGTTTCAAGAGACAATTTGTGCATGTTATAGTGAATTAAAGCTGATATAAGTCTGTGAAAAACAGAAATTTAATATCTTTTGCTGTATGTATATGTAAACCTTCAGCCTTATCAACAAATTGCAAATAATCCTTTCTCAAAGACGGAGAAACCAGAATCAATTCCAGTTAATAATTTTCTACATACTTTTGGTTTCTATAATGCATTGATGTAATATTAGGGACTGTTTTTTGGTAAGGTACTGGTAGATCTTGTAGTTTATAAAAGGTAACATTACCCATCAAACATGTAGTGTCATACAGGAGGTATGACCCTAGAAGTCAAGAATTTGATCCTGGTTGACCCCTAATGGCACAGTACCCTCAAGCAAGGCACTTGTTGCTTCAGCAGAACAAACCAATAAATCTGTAGTTGGTTAACATAAATCAATCTAAAAAAAAAAAAAAAAAAGAATCATCTAAATACCTAACTGTAGCTATCTGCATGAATGGATGGATGGATGGTTGGATGGATTCTTTGCCCCAAAGTGGAAATTTGATCACTACAGGAGCTGACATTACATACTGGTCTAGAATCAAAGCCTTGTTAGTGCTGTCCATCTTTTTTGGGCTTACTGTGTGGCAGCAGAGGGATTGTTCTGGCATGGCTGAGCTATTCTGGATCCTGACTACTTGCTAAGTTTTATGAGCACTAGTGGCTATTGTCCTGGTCTAGGCGTCAGGCTTGGAGAGGGAGGGTGGACATATCCCTGTCAAAACAATGACTAAAATAGACAAACAGCTGCAGGTGCTCCTATCTAGGTTACATTCTAAAGTATGTGTGTGTGAGTGTGAGTGTGAGTGTGAGAGTGTAGTGTGTAGTGGTGGAAGATGTTGGAGGACAGAGAGATCAGCTCTACCACAGTGCAGTTGGGCGTAGACCTGGAGCCATGAGGTGGTGGTGATGACGCATGACCATTATGGGAGATACTTGCTAAAAGACTGATTAGCTCACATTATTGCTAATACAGAGAGAGGGCTGGAGATTAGAGGTCCTAGATATAGCTAAGGTTAAACAGACTCTGTTTCGCTATCTCTTTCACTCTCTCACACACAGATGCACACAGTGTGTTGATTAACAGTGGTGCATGCTTTATCATGGTTTTTAACCTGAGATCAATGAGGGATATTAAACAAAAACTTTAATTTGGATAAACAAATCACCCAAGGGAGTCAAAAGCTACTGCCAACTCTAATAAATTTAGATCCTGTACAGGATCAAGGGAAGAACTGCAATAAAGCATTTCAGTTTTGATGTTTAAAATGACAAGTAGAGAATCAGTCATTGTGCGCGTGTGTACTTCGGTGATATTTTTTTTTACACATAAAATACTATGTCATACAGGGCGCTGCGCCAACATTTCAGTCTCTTAAGCCCGGTTGAAATAATTCTGTATGTGATAATCTAAAACAACTGTTGAGCTCCATGTGCAGCACTCGAAACCCAGGTTCCAGGAAGTCTTCCTGAAATGAGATGGGTTATTGCATCACTTTTTTCAAGGTTTGCACAGAATGTGATCAGGGATACTGCAATATATATTTTCTCTTGTTAAACAGATTTGAAGAAATCTGCTAATTTAAAATAAAGTGTACGTGCACTTTAAGCACACCCTGTAACAAAGTCCAGTGTGCTTGAGGCCACATCTGCTAATTACATTTATAATTAAATCATAAAAAGCTTATTTCACCCTGGTAAATACTACAGGAAATGTATAGTCAGGTTTTCTAAAATACTACTACTACTACTACTACTACTATTATTATTATTATTAGTAGTAGTAGTAGTAGTAGTAGTAGTAGTAGTAATAATAATAAAAATAAATAATAATAATAATAATAATAATAATAATAATAATAATAATAATAATAATAATAAAACCAAGCTCTGTTCACACTGGACATTCAGGTTTATACTCCACCTGGACAACATCAATATCTTTAATGTTATTCAAGGCTAAAAATATTATTATTATTATTATTATTATTATTATTATTATTATTATGATTTTAAATCAACTTAGGGAATTAATTGATTGGATGAACCAAGCTAATTTCCCTGTAAATAGAATAATGTGTTTTAATGATCCTAACAGAACTCTAAGATAAGAACCGAACAGAAGTGGCGTCGGCCTCTTTAACCACAGAGCCATGCCAGACAGCATGTCTATCTCTAAACATGTCTATCTCCGCATGGAATGGCTGCCATCAGGAATGGGAGTATTCTCTTCTATTTTCGGCTTCCACGGTGGGCTCTGTGCTCTGCTAGAGGACTCTTATCTCAACTCCGGCTCTCAAGGTCGAGAGCCTCTGAACCCCAACAACGAAAAAAGAGGTTCAGGCTTTATTAGTGATTAAGTGTAAACCCCAGCCATTATATCCTACCTTAATGACGTATTGCTGTGGCATTACAGTCTGGATTGAGAATTGAGTAATACGCTATTTGTCCATGTTAGACCATAGTGTAAAAATTACAGTACTTCCTCCGAACAGAAAGGCTTAAAAATAGCCCTTTTAAATTAAATAGCAAGTGTTTTTGTTTATCACATGTAACTAGTACCAGGCATAATATATAAAGCCATTTATACATGTAATGTGATATTACATACAAATGAACAGAAAAGCAACAGTGTTTTAGTAAGTTGCTGGGTCAGCTCAAGATATCAGACTATCGGATAAATAAATGATTTGTTATTAATTAAGTTTCTGAAACGCCAATGGAGGGAAGAACACTATTCTTCCAAAAGATTCTCTCCTTTGGTGTTTTGATGATCATGGTGGAGAACCCTGTCTAACATCTCAGTACACAATCTCCCATAGGTGTTCATTTGGCTTGAGATCTGCATGTGATTTACATCACTTACACACTCATAGATTCCTTCAGTGTGCCCTCGTGCCCTCTGGATGGGAGTATTGTCATACTACAGGAGACCACTCCCACCAGGACAGAAAGGTTTCAGGATAATATAAAGCTGATCAGTCAGAAAAATCTTATTGACTTGTAGTGAGCTTCCCTCTAAGGGGACAAGTAGATCCACAGCAAGTCAGCAAAATGCCCTCATAGCATAACAACCACAGTTTTTCCTTTAATCTGTCACTTGTCTGTATAGATATGAATATATGCATAATATTATTTAGCTCCTTCTAAGGGGTAAGTAAAACAAGCACACATTATGCTGAAAACAGAAAATTCTGTTCTCCTGATATGCTTTCATATGAAATCAACAGAATAGAAAGTAAAACAAAATGAACAGCAAATGAAATAGTTAGGCCATTTATATATTAGGCTGTTTTACTCTATACAAATCTGATGCATTTTCTTTTAAATAATAATAATAATAGTAGTAGTAATAATAATAATAATAATAATAATAAGAAGAAGAAGAAGAAGAAGAAGAAGAAGAAGAAGAAGAAAATGCAATATCTTACAACAGTGTTGTTATTATTGATAATATTAATAATAATAATATTAATAATAATGATGATGATGATGATGATGATGATGATGATGATGATGATAAGAAGAAGAAGAAGAAATTGCAATATCTTTCAACAGTTCTGTTATTGTTATTGTTATTATTATTATTATTATTATTATTATTATTAATAATAATAATAATAATAATAATAATAATAATAATAATAATAATAATAATAATAATTGCACTGTTGTAAGATGCAGTATAGTCTCATTACTCATAACAGATGATAAATAAATAATGACACTTGCAAAGAAAAGTATCTTCATGCAGTCAACATTATTTGTGCTGTCCTGAATGTGTGGCTGTAGAAATGCAGCTTGTTCAGAAACTCCCTGATGAATGAATGCTACAGCTACTGGACTGATCAAATCAACTGCAGAGACAAGCCATGGAATTCAATGGCATGACAGAATATTTAAAACACGGGGGTCATTAACAGCTTATAAACTCGAACATAGTTTTAACATTTGCCATTTTGTTAGTTTTACATCTCCTCTGCGAGCTTTACACTCCGATCAACGTCCATGCACAGTATGAAGCGGTGTGTTTCACAGAAAATAGCCTGTATTTCCTATTATATATGTTTATCCAAGAGTGAAGGAAATCCTTATACATAATCTTTATAATAAAGAGAATTAGCTCTTTATCCTTCTGAGCTCTTTACCTGCTCCTTTCTCTCCTCCTGTGTGCAGGAAAGACAAAGTGGTTCTGAAAAGTAAACGTGGAAGCGTGTTTAAACAATATACTTCTAAGACTGACCACATGCAGTAAAAGAAATGTAGCCTATTTACGGTTGTTATATTACATTACATTACTTCTATATTACAAACTGTTTACAGGTTTTTATAGTTATATATTTATGGAATAATAGTCGATTATTATCATTATTCCATCAAATTATATCAATATCGGGATAAACTGATATTCGCAGCATGTGATGGGAACAGTTCTCGGCCTTCTATCGTCTCATGCAAAAATCCAAACATTGTAAAGAAGGGAAATCCTTGGTGCTAGCATGCATGCAAAGCGAATCTCTAGCGCTCGTGCGAAGGGCGTCCTGCTAATTGGTGGCCGCTTTCATGTTAGCGTCTTTGGTCAGGGTCTTGCTTTAACCTTGATAGCAATGTGGAGATCGGTGCAGAAATGTTCAGCACCGGCGAACATCAGTCGGCTTTTAAAAATAGTCGGCGTACAGTAGAGAGCTGAGCGCAGATAAAAATGCCGCTGGCCTTTTGTGCGCGCGCGCAGCCAATGAGCGCCGAGCTGGCCACTCGGAGCGCGCGCGCGTTTCTCCCCTTTCTGCCCAACTCTGACCTTGAGGGAGACAATAAAAGAGGGTCAGAGCGCGCGCCAGGGGCAAGCCGAGCCACCGGGAGCCGTCCACAGGTCAGTACCCACGTGCACTCCACTGCACTCCACCTAACGTCCTCAGACAGACTGCAGGGAGTGGGTTTAAGACTCAACTCTTCATGTAAATGACAGGATCTTTGGTTTGAGGCTGTTCATGGGAGGTGACCTACTTTCCTTGGGGTTCTGTTTGCCCTCTGATTTGGACATGTGTGGTGTGTAAATGTGTGCAGGTGTGTGAGGACGAGTCTTGCGTCTTGGCCTGGAGTGTTTACTGTGTCCGCTTTATGGAGCTCCTGCGCACGTGCGGACACAGGGTTTGGACGGTTGTGTCTCATCAGTGTGCGACTCGAGCAGTGCGCGGGGTTTAAGTCTGTCACAAGCAAGAGAAAACTTAGTACTGAGAGAGGAATGACTTGCAGAGGTACGGTGTGGACTTCAGGGGCATGTTTGCGTTTTTAAAGGAAAGACACAAATTCGAGGTTGTCTTCGATACGATGCAGACTTTACAGTATAGCGCGTTTCTATTCCGATACCGATACTGATACCGATACGGAAACCTTGATATCGATATCCATACGGGGTTTTTCTTTTAAACTAACAATCGTTTGACTTGTCAATGAAAAAGACAGCATTAAAAATGAATCACTTTTCGTAAAAATGACAGAAAACATATTCAGACAAACTTACATTGCACCATATATAATATTATACGAATACATATAATACATCTAATATGAATACGAGTATGAGGTGTAAATATAATCCACAGTTCCCTGTTTTATTTTCTCTGATCGTTCAGGATGGATTTGCAGGATCAGATTAAATTAGGTTGATTCTGACCCAGTACTAATCCTGTGTACTGGATCTGTGCCATCTCTACTTGAACTTAAATCTAATTTTGACTATTTGGGGTTTTTTTGTGCAAAATATAAAAATGTATTGTATCATTCTAATATACATGCACACTAAGAGTATATTTATTAGAATACACTGGATGTTATGTATCTTATTGTTGTTTCATATCTTTTAAAGATGTATAGCCCATAATGAAGGAAATCTTTCTCATGTTTTAGGTACTGACATTTTGCTCTGTTTGTTTACAGGAAAGATGCAGGTCTGGATCCCTGATCAGACAGAGGCCACAAGGTGGAGATTCAAACAAATTAGATGGACCAAGAAATGGAAAAGATGGAAGGGTCAGTAAGCTACATACATACATACATACATACATACATATAGATAGATAGATAGATAGATAGATAGATAGATAGATAGATAGATAGATAGACTGAATACATAGTAAGACAGTAAACTGAAATATGATAAAGGTATACAACATAAATGGAAAATATGAATTAACTGGAACTGGAAAATAATAATAAAAATATACTATAATATTAATATTGAAACACTTTTTTTAAATGTTGTAAGCCCTATTGCTGCAATAGATTTAAATGGGTTATTTGTGCAAGTTAGATTTACACTGGCTTAAAACAGAAATATAAAACAGAAACCATCTGACACATACAAATATATGTAAATACCAGCTAGTGGTTTTTCATATCATTGGGGTTTTATTTTTTTTTTCTTCCCTGAAAACTCTTGATTTCAGGTCTGTGTGGTCCGCTTCTCCATGCATCCTTCCTACTGGTCTCCTCATGGCTGTACTGTGTGACAGAAAATCATATCAAATGGCGACCAGTCTACACTGCTGATGTCATCTCTGATTATAAGAGCGAGCTCAGACACTTGACCTTATATCTACTCCATAGCTGACAAAGCACAAAATGGCGTGCTAAAATGTAAGCCAATGTCCACTTTTTATTTCACACTAATCCCAGTATGTAAATGTTTGTGTGGTCAATAATGTTCATTGTGACTGGAAGCCTTTCCTTTTCTTGCCACCTTTTATCTCTCAGCACAAGTTCATTTTTTTATTATTATTTTTATTTATGGCTTTACAGGTTACCTGTGCTGCTGGCACTCTGACCAAAGATACTGATGAATGCATGTTTAGCTACATACATGCTTACACATGCCTCCTTCACCAGTTCTTTATAGGACTTCTCAACATAGCTGGATATGAGCTCTTTGAGGTGAGTGCATTCTTTTGTTATTGTCTTGGAGTGTCCTATAAGGAGTTTACCAACACATTCTGTAGGTTCTAATAAAAGCAATACATTATTTGGGCATGATGTATATCATTCTTAGACTCTCTTTCTCTTAACAGTTTGAAACAGTTGTGCATTAGTTTTACAACTGAAAAACTCCAGGAGGGTTTTTTTTTAACCAGCACATGTTCGTTTTGGAGCAGGAGGAATATAACAGATGGCATTGAATGGATTTTTATTGACTTTGGCTTAGACCTTTATTGGTCTCATTGAGTGGGTGAGCTCATGCTGTATAAATAAAATTAAGTCGTAATAACTGCTAAATATTTTGATCTCCAGAGATGTATTTTTATTGTGCTGATGGCAGCTTCTGGGTGTAATGTTTATAACAGAGGATGCACGCATGTTCCCTAAAGGTGCAAAACAGCAAAACACTAATGCTAATCTCTACAATTACCTGAGCCATTTATCCGGGTTTTAGGAACCAAAATCCAAAGAAATGCAAATACAAGGCTACTTTGAGCTGCTTCATGCTGTGCTGAGACTAAGACCTGCAGATTTCTTCCAAGCATCATCTTGCAAGTTATTGACAAGCCTGTTTGAGAACTGGTTTATTAATTTCACAATAAACTCAATGCACATCTAAACCATATTCTGTGAAAGACCTTTTGATACAAGGTTCAGATATTTATTCTGTAGCAGAAATGGAATGTAGAGGCAATGAAAAGAAGGAGATAGGGGCTTCATCCTGAATAAGCAATTCATCACAGCAAAGAAAGATGGGTTTGATTGCAGAAATTGGAAAGAGAAAATTGATTTGGGGATTAAATCTGATGCAAAATCACAAAGCAACATTAGAGGGCTGCGGCATGTTGAATAAGTGTATTAGGTAAGAAAATATGAACATAGATTCATTTTTAATATGGAACATTGTCATGGACCCATATTGCCTACACTAATGTTGGAGAGCGAGGCAGTTAAGACTTGCAGTGATGTTTAGGTAACTTCACCCATGAACATCACTTTAAGTCTGTGCTGGCTCCACTCTCATCAGCAGCACCAAAGTTCAGTGAGGTAAGAGTCCATAGACCATCCCTTTGTTCAGCAGAACCAAGGTGCGAGTGGAGTTTCTTCTTGTGGTCTTAAAAGTCTTGCTTGTTCACCAGCTAATGATGATCATTTCTTATATTTTCTCAGGGAATCATAACAAGCTGATGAACGACCTAAGGAGCACTTAGTCTCACTTTGTATAATTGGGAACGCTAGTACCAACAAAGCACCACGTCATTATTTAGACATTTAATTGGGTATCTCTTAACTTAACCTGGGCCTTCACCACTTAATGGAGTTCTGGAGAACATTTGCATCTATTGGATGAGATGTTCTACCCAAATCTTATGTGTTTAAACAGGGGTAAGGAAACGTTCTTATGGCTATTTTAGTTTAAAATGACATATTGAGTTAAACAAAAAAACCCCTAAACAAACAAACAGGAATAGTCTTGTATCAGTTTGTTCCTTATATGCCTTAAGGCTTGATTCGAACTTTGTTTTTTTCCAGCTACTGAATCCTGAAGTGGACAAAAACACAACGAGGCTGCAGAGAAACTTCTAAGCTTGCTGGATAGAGATCACGTTTAATACAGGTAAGCCAACGCAAAGGTTAGAAAATCTTGATCTCTTTTTCTTCTCTGTTCTTGCACTGACTATAGTGTCTTTGACTCCGAGTTCATGACTTCTTTCATGCTCGTCTGCTTGTTCACCTAGACGATATGAGCGATAAGTAGATAAAGATCACCACCTTGCTGTAGGCATTCTGTAGGGCCAACCTCATGAGGATCGAGGAAGATAATAATAAGCCTTTGAGTAGTATATTAATTCAAAATGAAGAACTAACACTTAAAATTGAAGCAGGAAAGAAATCGGGGAAATGCTTAGTGTAGTGTCATATGATTTGTACATTTTTATTATTCCTGAGTGATTTCTGAGTCAAGTGCTAAACAGTTAAATGTGTTTTTGAGTGCCTGCAAGTTTAACGAGCTATGTGAGCAATGCACGTGGTACGTCTGGCCCATGGTGTGGCGTGTGTCCAACGTGTGTCCACAAACACGACCCTGTTTTTGTGTGTGTGGGCCCCTTAGAAATAAGCCTGTTAAACCCTTTCTACCCCAAATAGCATTGACAAAAGCAGGTGTGGTGGTGGGTCATGTGGTGGCTCAAAGGAACCCCATGCCAGTTGTTCAGTATTCTTTCCCAGTATGGCCCCCATCCCCCATTATAAATAACCTCCATCTATCCACCACCTCCCTCTCTCCCTGACCGCTTTGTTAGGAATAGTTGCTGTCAAGAGCATTCGCATCGCTGAGATGCCAGCCCAGGTGATTGAGGATTAAGTCCTCTTGTTTCACCAGTGAGTTGGGTTGCAGATAATCAACGACCTCTGCCCAACCTCTGACTGAGTGTCCCTGATTGTAATGTCATGCCAGCAATGCGGAATTGATTTACTTTCCAGGCATGTCCAGTGTCACCACGGGCTTACTGATATAGAACACAAGACACAATGGCGTGTGCTGGTCTGACCCTATTTGGTGCTGGCCTTGCTGAGCTAATTTAGAACAATGGGGGAGGAGAGTTCGAGTTCCACCAGCAAAATGGAGGCTGTCACTCTCAAACTAGTGCCCAAATGGAAAAGAAAAATTGCTTATTGCACACAATTACATTAAAAGGACTGTTGTTATAGGACTTGTATTGAATCAATAATTTTTTCTTTCCTTTTTTCTTTTTTTTTTTAACAGAGGAAAGCCCTGGCCCGAGTAAAGGGTTTGGTTAAGCAGGAAGGACAGTCCAGTAGTGCAAATATAATAGTCTTGGATTAAGAGTGACATCCAGGCAGCACCGGAGGACCCTCTTTGGTTGCAGAGGTCAGAGGATGAAGATTATGTAGGAAGAACTAAATGAGATGGTGGTCCAGCTCAGCTACGTTAACAAACTGAATTGCAAAAAAATTGTTCATTGCGATGTGACATCAGCTTCAAATACATCAACAAAACTATAGTAACATTTTACCTTGGGAAAAACCATATTTGGTAACTTCAACAGACATCCAAAATGGCCCCCCCATGCCTCTCCATGAGGGTGCAGAACTACACCGATTTCTCCAATCTTATACACACACACAGTTTTTGGAAGAAAATTACCTTACACTGGTCATATATGGTGACTCTATTGACCTTGATTTGATTTGCAATAAAAAAAAAAATTCTTGTAATTTAAAGTATTGTAATATCTTCCAATAACACTCTAGGACTGTAATTTTGAATTTCCAAGTATTTCATTTAGTACATAAAGGTGTAAATAAATTGAATGGATTAATCCACTATCAGTAAGTACAGTGGGACCTCGGCTCACAAACTTAATTCGTTCCGAGACTCTGTTCGTGACCCGAACCAATTTTATCCCATTGAAATGAATGTAAATAAAGTTCATGTGTTTCAGCCCTCAATAACATGTTTTTAAAGTGTATTATGGGTTTATGTGTGGCAATAAAACAGAATAAAATTAAAATAACCTTAATTATAGAAAAATAAACCTAAATTAAATAAACAGATGATTTTAATGCACGTTACCTTTGTGGTGGATACGTAGTTGCTGGCGGGATATGATAGTGGTTCTCATGTTTTGCAATTATTTCTTTACTTCTGTTATATGCTTAGGCTTCTTACTCTCACTACCATTTCAACTTTCTTGGGACCCATAATGAAGGCTTATAGAGCAAAAATACAGACAAACAATGTAAAAATTCTCTGAACATTTTTAAAATCAGTCTTAAGCACAGAAAAAAAATCAACGTTTGGACAATCCTTAATTATACAAAAACTAACCTTGCATGAGTCGACTTCTGGCATTAAGGAAGTGAGAAGGAAGATGGCCAGGGAGCAGGTTACTGTACAACCAGTGAACACGTTTGACTGAGACCGATTACAAGGACACGTGTGTTTTTGTTAGCTGCACAATACGCAATTGCACAATATGTAAACAAAAAAAGGGAAAACATTGCCGTGTATGAAGCGGAAGGAGAAAATGGCCAGGGCTGTGTTTGTTCGACACCCAATTATGCAAAATTTTGGCAAATCTTTTGGCCGGCAACCGATTTGTTCGTGTTCGGAAGCATTCGTGACCACTGTATCTTTATCTTCTTTATATCTTATTGATAAATAATCAAGCCAAGTACGAACAAAGGGAATGGAGCTTGATGAGTCTCTGCATCAGAGTGAAGATCTCAAGGAACAAGTGGCTGTAAGGGATTGCTACAACAGCTCACCAGAAATGGAAAAGTTCCAATCAGTAACTGAACAAATCGGCCAAAAGTGTAAAGCCTCCTGGAATCCACTATAAGTGAATATTTTAGTTGCACAAATGAGAAACAAAGCTAGCATTCAAACACCACACAGACAAGTAATAAAGCCAGTTCTGATCCGTCTGTGCACTGATGCTGGAAAGTGAACTCTCAGTGCTGGCAGGGATGCAAAGATTTCTGCAATGCTCAGGAGTAGCCCTACTAACTGAAGAGTTTGTGTGTAGTGTCTCATCTTAAAGCATCCTGTCTTGCTGGAATTACACATCACAGCTTCTAGGAAAGCACAGATGGTTTTCATACTGTTCCACATCACTGTGCAAATGCAGGCTGCTGTGCTGTGACTGTGTGTAAGGTGGAAGAAAGAACAATACCAATATGACCTGCTTCAGAAAGAACCCCAATGCAGAAGAAAGCAGACATGGATGAGTCTCTAGCCAAAGACCTTTGCACAAAATAGACACATTGTCAAGCTATGAGTGCTCCTATATTTAAAGCAGGTGATGAAGTACAGTGACGAAGAATGCTCCTGATTAAATTTCTGGTTTACACATTGCTGTGGACAAAGATACTTAAATTTCCAAAAGTCCAGAAATGTCTGGAAATTTGAACTAAAGCTAAATAAATGACATTATTGGCTTGATGTACAAGTGCAAACCTTGTTAAATGAAAATGTGAAAATGTGTTGTTGGTTTTTTTTTTTAAACTACGGGGCTAACGCTCATGGAAAAGGGATGGTACATTTGTATCATATTCTGTCTATTGCATCTCCTAGCCATTAATCAGCATATCACGTCCACCAGAATCTTACATAAGTATGAGGTTCATCTGTTACCTGGAACACACTCATGCCGTCACACCATCATCCCCTCCACAGGCACAACACATTGTTTTGATCTATGCCTCAATTATATTGTACCGATACTAAGGCACACAATTACTTGTGGGCTAATTCTACTTTTTCAGTAATCCTTAAGGGCAGCATATGTGAGCTCTGGATATTGAGCAGTTCCTACTAGACAGGTTCACAGTAACAAACCCGACAGCCTCCAAGCACCTGTTGCCAAATTACATGACTGATCAACTACCATGATAGCAGTGGGTTTAAGACATGTGTCTTGTGCTCACATGTATAACCTATGTTTTGTCAGACAACAGCTCACAATTTTATGCCATAAAGTATGGCATCAGTGAACCGGTTTAGAAAATACAGCAATATCTGCCAAGATTGTCCATTCTACTGTCATAATTTACAAGTGGCTTGTAATCATGCATGGAATGGGCTGCATGTTTATTCTGTTCCATCAAAAACATTTTTTTCTAAAAAGATTTATAAACCTTCCCAAATTAATATTTGAAAAGCATCTAAAATCTGTAGCTTGTGGCCCCAAAACAAAACACTTAATTCTACATTTGTTAATCTTTAGTGGCATATTTATCCATGAGTGTCATGGATACAGAGCTTACACCAGGAATAACAAGATAAATCCATCACAGGCATCACAGACACACGTACACCATACAGTCATCCACACTTCTAGGCAATTTCTTTGGGAGGTCTGAGGAAACATGGACACGTTACCCTAAAAAAAAAATGCATGCACTCGTTGTGTTTTAAGTAACAAAAAACGTCCCAATGGGTAAAAGAGGCTTTCCCAATGGGTAAATAAATTAGTTTATAGTTAAATTACAGCAGGTAGAGCAGAAATACATCACAGAAAACACAAAACACACCAAACCATGAAGAACCCATTCTTGTTCTTGCCTGACAGGAGAACAACTTTTGTTTTTGTTGTAGCCCATCCTCCTCAAGGTTTATGGTGCACCTCAAGGTTCACATCGTGTGTGTGTGTGGAGTTGCTCTTTTGCTCACCATGACTGCAGAATAGGTAGTCAAGTTACTATAACCTTAGCGAATAAGTCCGCACATTCTCCTTTGATTTTTTTTTGTCAACAAGGCGTTCCTGCCTTCACTGATTGTTTTTTTTTTTTTTCATACTGTACTGTGTAAATTCTAGTGAAGGCTGTACATGAAACTCCCAGGACATCAGCAGCTTCTAAAAATAGTCAAACCAGCCTGTCTAGCACCAGCAACAATGCTACAGACAAAGTCACCAAGATCATACATTTTTCCTCCCATTCTGACATTCTGATGGGAACATCAAAGAGTAGCAGATCACTGCTGTCTCCAAAGATTAGGAACGTAAGTACTTCAAGCTGCGGTACAGGATTTAAGCATATAAATTTAACTGTTACTACACTTGTATTCGTTTCCAGTTTTAAATTCCTAGCCTATTACTGCATTACTGTGAAATATGGTACCTGAGTTGGAAAACTACTTTTGGGTTGTGACTGTGGATGCTAAGGCAACTCATCATGAAAACCACACCTTAATTGACCTCACTAGTTTAATTATACATTATACAAGGAGTAAAATTCCCCCGTGATGGTGTAAACAAGATACATCAATAAGTACTGAGTCACTGTTCCAGATCATTATTACACAAGCCACTATTCCAGTTCAGATTTTCGTGCAACCAGTAAAAGAAACAAAAATATGTAAAGCTTGATCTATATTGAACCCAAATAGACAAACACACGCTGCACTTGGGAACGATATTGTTTATGCAATCATAAGACGTCATAAAACATGTTACATCTTTATTTTCAGTTACTGTCTTTTGTTGCTGGGCTGAAAAGTTAGAATTTGAGTTCAAGACTGAGCTACATCATCATCCATAAATATAGAGGCAGTATTTAAACTAAGCAAACCAACAACTTTAAATTGCATTGGCCCTGAATTGTGTGATTATTTTGCTGATGAATTAGGCTCCTGTCATGGACGTTCCAACGTCTTGTTTTGTTTTTTTATTCAGGTTACAACATTCCCATATATCTAAAAAGGAGAGAGAGCCCTTAGACTACAGCTGAAATAAGTGTGCCTCTGTAGGTCTGGACAACAACATCCAGCATCTACTGAAACACATACGCACACAGTCACACACACACACAAGATTTAGAATCAATGGTTCGTTAGAAGCAGACACACTTGTAAAAACGTATGCACATCCACTCCACACTTTCCAACGTACACTCACTGACAACCACTCACCCTCTCTCTCATACATACACCCTATATATCAGTCCTGTTTAATGAGCCCTGCCTATTGCTCTGTAGAAGTGCATAAGAGCAGCTCATTAACAACCTTCTTTTTCTTCCACAACCACAGTCACCACGATCACATCTCCAGAAAGTCTCTGTCCAGGTCCCTGTAAGCCTCGTCTATGTAGGTGGCTATGGCACAGAGGGAGCTCCTATCTGAACTCAGCAACACCGTCACTGTCTCCTTCCAGTAGGTGAAAGGAATACAGGAACTCTGTAAAGGGATACACAAAGCAATGTATAAGATAAATGTATGCAGTATTAGATAATCTACTTCAAAAATTGTCCCTCGACAACGGACTTGGTAAAAAGTGCAGTCGTGAGCTTAGTTTAGCAAGATCAATCTAAGATAGAGTGTCATCGTCTCATCTCCTGTACAAATGCATTTCAAGTGGTATGAGCATTGTCTCCCCTCAGTGCCTACCGACATAACCACAAACAGCAATTTTGTTACCGTGAACTGGGCTAGGTACACATGTCCTGGATACCCTGAGCTGCCAATGGACACATTTATTGACATTTCTACAACCCGAATTCCAGAAAAGTTGGAACGTTCTTTAAAGTTGAATAAAATGAAAAATAAAAGACTTTCAAATGACATGAGCCAATTTTTTATGCTCAACAGAACATGGATAACAAATGTTCAAACTGGGAAATTGTACAGCTTTATCCACTAAATGAACACATTTCAAATTTGATGCCTGCTATAGGTCCAAAAAAAGATGGCACAGGGCAACAAATGGTTGAAAAAGCAAGAAAGTTTAAAAAGATTCAGCTGGGAGAACATCTAGCAACTAATTAAGTTAATTGATATCAGGTGT
>JAQMCW010000015.1:10325190-10354873 GCA_030068335.1 Chrysichthys cranchii | reverse complement strand
GATTTGTTATCTCAGATAGTATTGACAACAATTAACCTCCTCATGACTGCTTGAAGAACTTTGGACAGTTTAGTGTACATTTTCCGAGAGGTGATGCTAGCCATTGTTTGCCGAAACAGATAAGTTATGGTGGGCTTATCAAAATGGCGTCCACGGTGGTACTTCGGCCTATTGCGCAAGTGATCCATCTTGCTCCACTGTAGAATCTTTGATGATAATGCACCAAACTTTTTTTTTTGCTGTTGGCCCTGACTCAAGCTTGACTTTCTGAATGAATTACATATTCCTTCAGTGTGATGAGAAAACCAACTAACTAAACACTAAACTAAACTAAAGGCAGCTTGTTGGCTTGGTGTTGTCAAGTAAAAGAGATGTGTTAAATGATTTAATTGGCCTAATGAATCAATTTATGTACATTTGTTTCTATACTGCTTGAATATGTGATTCTAGCTATCAGCTAACATTAGTGGGTTATTCCTTGTACTTATTTGCAACTAATCTTCTCACCATCGGCATAAATGGTCTAATTATATTCCAGTCTTGGCTAAGATGGGAGTTTATATTGTCTTCTCATACAGGCGACGGTTTAGCATTTTTCTTCAATTTAACCCAAAGGTTTTCATTACAAATATTAACAGCAATAACTTGAGAGAAAGGTAGAATCTTAGAAATGTTAACATGAATTTCAAAGATGCTTTGTATTTGGTATGTCTACCTTTTGCTTTAATAACAGTGTATACTCTGACAGAGACTCAGAGACACATTTGTGTTAAACCTGATGATCCATGTTAGATCCATGTGCTTCCGTGGAAGAGATAAGACTCACTGATAATCTGACCCTTTGTACAAGACTAAACATGGTCAAGATCATAAATTTGCTTACATTTAAATAGTGACCTAGAAGTGCTGCAGATTCTCGAATGCTGAATAGTTAAGATTTCATACAAATTTCATTCAGCTTTCAAAATTACCCAACAAGTTGAAACGATTATGTAATGACAGCATACCGTTTACTAACTGTCACAACTGAAATTTACTACCACACTTTTACATAGCAAGATATTATGCTATTAATCACCTCACCACCACTTCATTATACTATCTAAGATAACTAACAATAACTCACTAGAAGTTAAAGTTTGTTTACTTTATGAAATACGATTTTTATGAAACATGTTTAGGGCAGCATGGGGGTGCAGTGGTTAGCACTGTTGGTTCGAAGTTGGAACTTGCCAGCCAATTGAGGCCTTTCTTTGTGGAGTTTGCACGTTCTCCCCATGCCTTTGTGGGTTTCCTCCGGGCGCTCCGGTTTCCTCCCTCAGCCCAAACACATGCGGATTAGGACGCCTTGCTACTTTAAATTGCCCACAGGTGTGAATGTGATTGTGAATTTTTTTTCTTTTCTCTATGTTAGCCCTGTGATGGATTGGCAACCTCCCCAGGGTGTACCCTGTCTCCACCCTGTCTCCCACCGGAACTCAGCTTGGTTTGGCTCCAGCTTTCTTGTGACCCTGAACACATAAGCGGTATAGATAAGGAATGACCAAAATCTGTTTCATTTATCTCACTTACAAACCTTTAGAAAACAGAAACATAGATTCCCTTGTCCTTCTCCGTTATTCCACGTTTGCTTAGACTTCCGGAGATTCTTGTCCAAACTGGGGGAGTAGTTAGGCAGCATGACTGACAGGTAGGTATAGACACCATTTTATCATGATTGGGTCATTTGTGTTTTCTCATGTTTCGAAAGCCTAGGGCAGCTCCTGAAACTGGGTATATTCCTTTAAGCAGATATCTTAGTGACAGCTGCCAGAATGGGATATGAAGTGAAAAATGCTGAATACTACAAAAAAGTGTTCCGATTTAGAAATTGCTGACCACACTTTTAATATAAAGGAAAGCATTTATGCTCTGGTGGGGAAGTTGTCCTGAACACACCTCCGCTTGAAGGCTCAGGTTGAGCACCTTAGCTCACCGCTGTTGTCTTTTTTACCACTTCCTACCTCTCTCTTCTTTTAGGCCAAACCCACATATTGCAGGATGACTAAACTCATTGCTATGCAGAGACTGACTCCTACTACTTAATCCCACTCCTACCATCACTCCACTCTGACACATCACTCATCAGCCTCATCCTCATCAACTCTTCAATGCTAGAGGCAGGACATAACTCACAGGCAGCCTTGGGAACGGTGTCTTGCTGTCAAACACAGCAGCGTCACTGAATCATAGAAGAACGCAATGTCCATTTACGTCTTACAGCAGCAGGCATAAAGACCAGAGGTGACACAGAATATGCAAAATGTAATGTTGTACTAAAAATGTATGAACGTGTTACGTAAACTGTTAGCTTATAAGATTGTCAAAGCTTTGAAGTTGAAACCAAAGACGTCAGGGAAACGTTCCTTGTCTGAGTACGGAATTTTGAACTGATGTCCAAGTTGAGATCACAGTGTGATAATTAGGTTTACTGGGGCACACAGTTATTACACATGAATCCAATGGACTTTTGCATGAGCACAGTATATGAACTTTAATAATGCATTGTGAGACACTAAAATACAAATATAAGCAATGATGTATTTCAAAAGATCAATAATTCATGTTTGACTCTTCAGTGTCGATTAAAACTGCTGTGCTGGAACATGTCCCAGCAAACTGCAAGCTCCCGCACAAGTAGGAGGATAGTTGTGTCAGGGGGAAACTCTCACCAGAATATTTATTTTTTTAAATCTCTTTTTGATGAAAAGAAAAATAATACTGCTACTAAGTGTCAAAACTCTGTATGAGGTTATAGGTCATTGAGACTCTTATGCATAGCTTATATACGTTTCATGCATTAACTTGAACCCAGGCAGTATTTTATATTGTCTTACATAAACATTCTTCCAAGAAAGATTAGCAAGGATTAGTTTCTGCTTCTAAGGGGTTATACGAGGTAATAAAATGTTAATTCAAATTGAAGAGGGAATAAAATAACCATACAAATTCTTCCAAAACATTTGCAGTTTATTATCATTAGAAGACATCAGAAATTCAGTCGTTAATGACTTGGTGCTGAGAGCACAAGCAGGCTGACCACACAACCCTGGCCATACTTCATTGCCCAGAGAACATGGCTAATATGATTTCTACAAAAGGTAATATTAGCATATGTGTGAGTGCCTTTTGACAATATGCATTTAAGAATATTAGACTGCACACTAAAAAAACAAAAAACAAAAAGCAAGCAAACCCTGAATGCTTGCCTTGTTGTAACATCAGACTGGTGGTTTAAAAAAAAAAAAAAACCCTGACAATAACAACTGCAAAGGAAAAAGTGGGGAAAAAAAGGTTTTTTGTCTTTCTATTCTGTCCACTGATAAAGTCATGTTACTAAAATTTGACATTACTACAAGTTTTCTTCAAAGTAACATTTCCATTCCACTGCTTCAACCATTCATCTCTGCAGAAAAAGAGATGCGAGTGTGCTCTTATATCTGAGAGTTCTGACAAACTGACTCCTGCTCTCAGGCTAGTTCACACCAACCTCCTGCAACCATCTGACACATGACAACATTCTTCCCAAATTATATAAACCTGCACAGGAAGAACTAGTGTTGTGGGAAGATAAAGAATAAAACCGAATAAAATCAAACCACAAAACTGTTTTTGAACATTAACGCTGGAATGTTACGTTGCTGGGTTGTTGGGTTGTTTTTTCAGTTGCATCTGTGCTGTGCTAAAATGGCTTTCCATAGATCACCTGTACGTAAAAGCGCGCATGCTAACGGAAGCTCTTGCATGCTGACAAATTCACAGCCATGTTTAAAAAGACATTTCAATTTCAAATTGTGTTTAAAGCTGCTCAGAGTCCCTTCACAGTATCATCTAGCCTTGTGCTTCACTAGTGCATTATCTCAGCACACCCTTTTTGTCTCTTCAGCACATTTACACTCGACACTGACAGAACAACTCTTGCACAGTGACCAGTAGTCAGTGTTTAAATGCTTCTTTGAGTGCATGCACCTGTGTGTCTCTGCGTGTGCGTATGAATATGATGAAGTTGAATGTATGCTGAATAGCTGTGGCTATGCAATCGTTTTATCTGTAACTGGGGGAGTGTGATGGCTCAGAAAGCTGCGCTCACTTCCTGAAACAGTACCTGGTTCATCATAACTAAGCCCTTACTAGTGTTCTCTTGACATATTGAAAGCCACAGTTCCCATATCAACATCTATTTGAGTAAAAAAGAAAAAAAAAAAAGAATCTGATACAAATGCTAAGTACCTGATTACCAACATTACAGCTGGCCTGTTGCTGTGTTCATCACAATCATCGTCATCATCATCCATTCAGTCACACTGTCATGGCTCTTAGTATCTAGTACTTTAATTATTGCTTTAAATGACTTTCATTTTCTAAGTCAATGTGCAGAGAATCTAAAGCTTGCGCCAGTCTTCTCACCCTTTGAGGTAAATCATTACAGCCCAAATTACATAGCCACAAGAAACAAAAGCGGGCTGCCAAGACAAAATATTTATAATGATGTAACACAAATGAAATGCATAAAACCCAGTATACTTGGGCTTACTGTAAGGCAAATAAAGAATACTCCATATTGATCACAAATATACAACACGAAATATCATCTTCAAGAGTCTAATGATAAGACAATAAATATATTGCATGTAAAAAGACATCATTAAACTGGGGCGTGTTTGATCTGGATCTGTCCCCATTATTTTCCTTCTAGTCAGTGTTTTGGTGTTTCAGTGAGGCACCTATACGTTGGAAACATTTTGAGAGTCCCGAGCCTGTCGGATCCCGTAGAGCCACTTGATGACGCGTGCATTCCTCTCGATGACCGAGATGCCGTAGGGAATGCGTTCACTGGGCTTTGGAGGGCCATCGTCTTCGTCATCGTCTTCCTCCTCTTTGTAAGCGTAGCCTTCATCTCCACACTCGGAGCTGGGCGTGCTGACGCTGCGGAGCTTTGAAATCGACACGATATCGGAATTAGCCCGTCCGAAATGCTCCATGTCCGTACCCTCTAATTCGCTGGGTTCTAAGCCACAGTAATTGAAGAAGCGCTCTAGGTCAGCATTGGCACGTGCATACCGGTCACTCAGGTCCGATTTGGAGCGGTGGAGCGAGGGGCGCCTGCGTGTGGAGCCCCGGGAACTTGCGGAGGACAAACGGGTACAGGCTGGTGAGGCTGGGGGTGGCACGCCTGCCCGTAGCAACCGGGGACTGGAGGGTAGACAGGGGGATGACGGCGAGTGTGAGGGGAGGGATGGGGGTTTAAAGGATGGTATGGGTGGGGGTGGGGCCTTGGACTGGGGTGTCTGTCTGGGTTTAGGCTGGGGCTGGAGAGGCATCCTCTGGGGCTTCCTGATCTCTGCTTGTGGCCGCACATCGACCCGCCGTACTGTCACTGGGTTTGGGCTGCTGTAATTGCCCTGTGCAGGGTGTCTGTGAACTCGGGCTGGCACAGGTGGAGGCCTGTGGCTCGGCTCTGAAGCAGGAGAAGCAACAGAAGAAGGCTGGATGCTGCTGTTGAGATAGGAGGAAGTGCAGGAAGACGCAGGCTTCAACAGAATATGCCCATTAAACCCACAACTCTGCTGAGGTTCCGCTGACTGCTCAGACATGGCTGAGGGAGAGGGAGAGTTTGGAGCAGGGGACGAGGGTTGGGGCCCATCACTGATGTTGATGAGGTTGTTAAGGACATCCAGGTTGAGCGGCGTTGCCCGGCATGGCCCCTGTCCGCCATTTTCGGAGTCTGAGGGTCTGCGGGGGACTTTCCTTGCCGGCGGTGTGTGCAGCATCATGCCCGGAGACATCAGTGGCTTGCGAATGACTGGGGGTTTGATGGGCTCCTGCCTGGTGAGAGCCACCTGCTGGCTCTTAACATACTTGGCCTTATCAGCCTCCAGACGCTCGACGGCGCTCAGCTTGCGCACACCAGGCTCAAGAACTCTGCGGAAATAATCCGGGCCCTTGTTTAAGATTCGCAGAGGCATAGCTGAGGTAAAAGGTGTTCCAGTCAGACGGCCATCTGAGGGACGAAGAGTCTCTACAGGCATGATGGGTTTAGGTCAGTGAACGAAATAGAGGGAACAATTCAAGGAAGGGTGAAACGGAGGCTAATGGTCCGTACCCCTTGGTGTTTCCAAATGTCCGGCTCTTCAGAAAAGTCTTTTGTATAGACGCTTTTCTTGCACGTTCCTTTTGTCTGGGGTTTTAAGTTTCTTTCCCACCCGAGGTCCCCGAGGACTCAAGTGATCTGCTCCTGCTGTTGTTGCTCGCTCTTTTTTGTGTCACCTCCTGTCTTTTATCCTTGCTCTTCCCAGCACTTCTCACTAAATGTAGACTTGTTGAAGGGGGTCGCCAGAGGTTGCATTCCACATCAGCCTGAAGAGTGACCCACCAGAGTGAGTGCAGTTGGCTGAAGTCGGCAAAAGAGGGACCCAATCTGCTTTTTCATGCATGCACACATGAAGGCTGTCCCATACGATCCCCCAGAGCTTGTAATCCTGAAGTTCCCTCTTTCAGGCTGAATTCTCCTGAAAAGAAAAAGAAAAGGAAAAACATGCTCAGAACTGAGAAAAATAAATGGGTAGAAGAACTCTTCTCACTGCTTCAGGTCCACACATTTCAAGCACAGTAGAGGAACTGAAGAGTAAATGGGACAGATACTTGGTTTTTAATGCACTGCCTGGCTCCTCCTACTCAACTCTCAGAGCCTCCAGATGCTGTTTCACCAAGCAGCCAATTAGAGCAAAGTAAGGAGGAGGGGAAGACTGAATTGCTATCCAGTTGGCTAATATCCCAGGCTCTGACCATCGTACACACCCACCCCCCACTCACAACAAACACGCCTACTAAATTTTCATTCAAATGAAATACTTTGAAAGACAACAAAAAAAAGGGGGAAAGAAACGGGAACAGCTGCAATCTTTTATGCGCAGTTGCATTAAAATATCTGGGGGAAAACAATTCCCCTTCACGTATGCTGCATTCTCAAGAAAATAATAGGGTTTTTATCTCCACAAAGCACATTATTGTCAGATTACTAATTTATTGACACAGAGATGGGAATGCCATAAAGGGCTTTTCTTTTCACTTCTTTATCCGTACATGCTGGAATGCTTTAAAATGAACAGTTAATTATTGTGCAGCCTGACAGAAAAAGACAGAGATTAAGGAAGAGTACAAGGTGCAAAATACTAAGAATAGACTCGGGATTTGATTACTGAATAAAGCAACACAAAGACTTTTTTAGTAACTGAACTTATATGGGTGTTAGGCATATAAACAACCCTGCCTTTGTTACCAACTCCATCAACAGTGGAGGTAAAGAATATATAAAAGCGGTTGAGGATAGCGTGGAGCACATAGTAACTGACTGATTCACATATACACTCAAATATGTTCAGCTGTCTCTCAGTGGAAGGGCTTTTAATAGAAGGAGCATTTGCTGGGCATACAGGCAGGCTAGGCTGTTGAGAGGGATCAGACTCAAACATGCAATTTCTCACACATATCGACAGGAACTCTGCACCTCAATGCCCTTTGCCTTACACACGGTGTCTCACGGCCATCATCATGGAGGACTTACAGCCTACAGTGAAAGATTGAACACAAGTACCACAACTCAGTGTCAAACCAGCCTCTATGCCAAACGCATATATACTATATGCAGACACCCATTTACATATTCGCTTCACAGTTATTCCTCACTGCTGTTTCAATCCCTTTCTTTCATCTTCCTGTTTTTATTACAAAAATACTGACTCAAAAGTATGACTCAAAAACACAAACTCACAGCCATCACCCCCCCCCCAACCACCATTCACACCTTATTGCGTAATATTTACATTAATCACTGCTCTAGAGGCCACAAGCATTAGAGACACAGGTAAAGACTTGGACATATAATAAGCCAGACAAGACCAGACATGAACATACAGGAATGAACCGGACTGTGCTGAAGTGTCCATGATGTCACACACCAAGATTGGGCGCTAACAGAAGTGTGAATGGATTGAGATATAAAAAGGGCTAGAGCACCATGGCATGTAAGACACAGGAGCATACAGGAACATAATCCCTCCCAAAGTCTCAGTTAGACTTTTTCAAATGCTAATTGTCCATTGTCAGATATTTACCAAAGAATAGTGATTGACATCGTCAAATACTGAAACCGTTGGAAGACATTCAGCTCCCCAAAGTCTAGTGAACGTCTATGTAAATGCACCCATCATGCACCGTCTGCATTAGAAACCTACCTCTTAATTAAAGGCCGATATATCCCCATATTATTTAAAGCTTTAACCGTAGTATAGATCAGTGTTTTTCAACCGGTGTCCCGTGGCACACTAGTGTGCCGTGAGAGGTCGTCAGGTGTGCCACGTGAAAATCTCTCGCGAAACATTTAACCTCGCGTTGCGCGCACCGAGAGCGCAACGAATACGCATTCAATTTCCCAAGATTCCCTAGGCAGTACCTGGATGTGTTATATACCGTTGGAAAGCAAAAACAATGGAGAACTATGCTAAAGGTTCCGTTTTCCACCGGAAAAAAGTTCAGATTTGTTTTTTTTGAAAACTATTCGGTGTCATTTGAGTCAGATAGTACAAATAAAGAACACAATGTCGATAAAACACGGTGGATATCCGAAATTATTGGGTTCTTACAAGAAATTTGAGCCCAAACATGGCGGGGTGACTTGATGCTATGGATGTACACACAGGCTTCAATTTAGGGAGACAGGCTTTGAGTTGGGTTGTGGAAGTGTGACATAATGACAGAAATTGATTATTTTAGCACAGAAAACATGATCTTTTTATGGCGAGTTGGCTGTCTATATATTCCTGAGAGTCTCAGCTTTCAGGGGACATGTAACATTACTATATTACCGCACGATGAAAGGGGCGGAGCCTAAGAAACTAAGGGGCGTTACTGCTGTGCCTGCAAGTTAACAGATTAAACGCCGATATACCCCCCCACGCAACAGTTGATCGCCGACATGTGTCGCCCCCCCCCGGTGTGCCGTCGGATTTTCCTGACACAAAAAGTGTGCCATGGCTCAAAAAAGGTTGGGAAACACTGGTATAGATGTCCGTTTCCAGAGAGGAGCTTAATGCGTAGAAAATGCAAAACACCACTGTACTGTACTTAGTGTAAGGCCTTATGTTTTTGTTAATTCGCCCACAGTGAGCATCGTGTATATAATTTGGAGCGATGATTCACATTAATGAAACAGTTTTAAGGAACTGTGACACTACATGGGCTAAACACACCATTAACAGTGGGAGACCATCGGTCAACCTCAGCAGTCTACAGCCAGAGAGTGGAAATAATGACCACACAAATTCCAGCTGAGAGAAACTACATGCTGTAATTACAAGGGGATTGGGTGAGTGGAGACAATTTTGTGCTTTTACAATTTATATCAATTACAGCCTGAAGAGGAGAGCCAGCCAGACAGCATATGAGAGACAGTGGAACAACAACAACAACAACAACAACAAAATACAACAAGGGAAATGAAAGTAGAAGTAGCAGGAAACAAGAATGCCTGTTACTGACCCCTTTAAAAAAACAAACAAAGGAATTCCTGGTGATAAAGACATCTAAATGATAAATAATTAAATAATTCGATAAATAATTTCTGATCAACGGAAACCAGCGGGCCACTATTGAGGTCAGAGAGAAGAGTGTGCGTTTGTGTGTGTATTGGGGGGCGGATTATTGACATGTAAAGCATTATCTGGACCCGGCAGTGCTGCTGACTAGACCGGAGATTGGCTCACTTTTCCCTGTTGAGCTCTGAGTAAAACAAACACAACTCCCTCATGCTGGAAGACAAAGAGCACCGCCATCAAACTGCTGAGGAGTACATTCTTCGGGCCCCTCTCGCTCTCTCTCTTTCTTAGGAGGAATGCCATTTCAAATTTCACTTTTTTTGGCTAGCTAATGAAACCTGGAGCAAGAAGAGGTTTAACGTGTAAATTAAAGCCAGGTGGAGTCCACTGCTCGACTGAGATAATATCACTTCACATGCAACACAAACTTTAGGAGGTCATTTCTCTCTATCAGTTGCTAGCACTATCAAGAACAGTGATAACTGTGATCATCCATTTACACACAGTCCTCAAACGTCTGGCTTCACCGTGGGGCCTCACTCTGTGTCTTCGGGTCTTCCTGTAAATTGGAGGGTTTTTTTATGGCAGCGGGTCTCAATTCAGTTCTTACGTTGCACTGTTTGGTGTGTTTCCTGTTCAAATAGACTTAATTTACCTTTAAAACATAACTGTCAGTAGATCTCCAACATGGAGACATAGAAATCCTTATTCAAGGCAATAACGCCCCAATGCTGTGGTTAAGAACTACTCATCTCTGACTTAATTCTAGGTTAAGCACATTGTGGATAAATCTAGTACAACTGCATTACTCATGCAAGAGCATCTCTAGCCTTAATGGCTTAAAGATGCTAAATTACATATTTTAACCTCTGCTTACTTTACAATTACCTGGAAATTAAGAGTTAAGTGTGGAGAAAGCTATAACCCAAACATTACGCATTACTTAAAGTGTCAGGCTCAGTTAGGATTCCCTTGGGAGGCTTTACAGCTTTTATTATAACGGTTGAAGGACAGTTTAATGTCTCAGATGGAACACACACACACACACACACACACAAAATCCAATGCCTGGTGCCTCAAGTAGGCAACCAGATAACCCTCCCCATCTCTACTGCAGTCACCTTATCAGTAAACGGCCCTTTCTCACATGCAGCACCAGCACAATAGGACAACTCTTTCACGAACAGCAGGACAAAATAAACTTTGAACACAGAGCCATTAGAGTGTCAAAGAGTTGTAAATGCGCGCACCCCCTCCTCCCAACAGCCCACAGCCGTCTGAGTCTAAGCCCCCGGGACTTTCTCAATATTCATAATTCCACATGCACGCTGGCATTGAGAAGAGAATTACCCAGCCGTCACTGCCATTCATCTCTGGGTGCCAAGCGTGAACACCATTGTGCGCACGTTCAATTTTTCATCCGAATGCTACCGCTCGCTAAATATGCAACTGCAATTGTGCACTGTGCACGTCACTGGAAAAGTGAAAATGAGTACAAACAGGGCAGAAACTGACCCCATACATACAGTTTCTCCTCATTATCAGATGTTTAATAAGATAAACAAATAAGAGCAGATGGTCCAACACCCCCATGCCCTCAGCAAGACCCCTCTTGTGGATAAATCAGCTCTGACAAGCATTTGTCTGTATGGGGGGGATCCATCATACAGGTAGTCAGCCAAAAACCAGAACAAAAGATCCTAGAATTCAGATTCTGATAAGTAGGACAAGTTGAGCGTCCACTCCTTTTTGGACTGTGCAGATCTGAGTCAGCCTGAAGCCCTTCCCACGGCTGCACATTCCACTCATGCTCCCCATTCTCTTCTATCACACGCTGCCAAGGCTTTTGGAGATAAAGTCATCTGATTCAGGTCCTGTGAGGCCAAATCCATCACACTCTCATTCTTCATCAGTACCACAATGTTACCTGAAGGCCCAAGAGAAAAGACAAAACCGCTTAGGCTGAAGGATGATCTGTCAGAGGACTGTTGGTATAGTTTGTGTCTCCTTTGAAACAAAATGGTTTCTCAGGACCCTATTCAGGACACGTCACTGAGGTAACTGGGGTCAATCTGAACTCTGAACCAAAAGCAGCTTTAGCGTTTGCACCATCACCTCAGCAACAACCATGCCTGACTGTCAACTGCGAAACAACAAGAGTGTTTCTAGCGATGTATTGGTTAAGCAGGACAGCAGACAAATAGCCTAAGGAATGACAAATTGCATTGCTCAAACTCACCACCCAAGCCTCAAAATATGCAGGGAAAAAGCCAGAGGGAATGTACAGCACAGACGCAAAATTACATATTTCGTATTGCGTCTGTGCAAAAACAAAACCTCCACGCATGATCATGTACACACATGTAAACATACTGACACACATCCCATTATACTCAGAGTATAATCATAAAGCTGTGGTAGTGTTGCAAGCCCCCGGGGACGTCACTGCACTCTCCAAGTCTTGCCTTTACCCATTTCCACCACACTCGCCCTTTCCTACGGAGTTTCTGAGAGAGGCGCATACACAAACACACACAACTGTTAACACAAAACACATGGACATTGAAAACGTTTCAAGACACCCAAACACCCAAACTTTAGTCGATTTTCAAACCTGGTTTAGAAAGTTTTATAAGGAGGTTCCCGGAGTCTAATACCCTGGTGACAGAGGGCTTCCGTTTGTTTTTCCTGACCACATGAGCAGGAAGGTATACCCACACACACTAATCACATTCACCAAGTTCCCTCATCCTGACTCATTCTTTGGATATTGTTGATACTCAAAGATCTCTCCTACATAGTCAAGAAATTTATTAGAAGTACGCAAAGCATTTAAATGAGAAAAAATTGAAACTGACTAACAAAACAAAACAAAGCAAAAAAAAAACCCCAAAGCTTATGCAAGAAAAATCCAAGGACACACTGTGGGCCAAGGACGGAGGGCTTTGGTCGCCTCATGTAGAGTGGAGCTTAATGAGCAATAGCTCAGGCTCCCTCATTAAGAGGTTACACAGCTCTCAATGATCGTTACGAGAGAAACCCATTAACATTCTGGAAACAGTGTTGATCAGTGAGGCGTCCATGTGCTCTATAGAGTTCTACACAAGTACCGAAAGCTAGGTTAGTTCTTCCGCTGGATAACATAAGTTTGTTAAGAGAAAAATACTTTTAAACAGATACAATTATCAACTTTTTAATTTACAGTGATTTAAGGCAAGACTATACTTCTGACCAACAATATTCTTGTTCAATACTAGACATTTCTAGGCAGTTGATCTATTTCTGTGCAGCAACTTACCAAAGGAGGTGTGAAAATCTGTCAGCTGACACCACAAAATCTGTCAAATGAGTAATGTCCTTAAGAGAGTAGATACTGGTTTACAAAGTCGCGTTTCGCTGAAGCTGTTCAGCGCATGTGAGCGAGTTGAGTGTGCAACTGAGGAGAGATTTCAAACACTCCTCCTATTTCTCTCTGCAGCTCCACCCAGCCTGCCCAATCAGCTCGTCTGTTCAAGTACAGGCAGGAAGACCCCTTCCTAGTAGGCACTAAAGGAACTACAACATGTTTCCAAATCTCTACTTTTCCTGTACTTGTTCTCCAGAAAAGGAGCACACATTACCTGGACTTCTGATTTAGTTTCCTCCATTCGCCCCCCCTTCTCTCTACATCTAAACAGTCGTTTCCCAAAACACTGCTCAGCAGTCTTTTCCTGCTCTTCCAGCACCTATCTAGCTCCGTCTTACTGTTAAGGAAGTGATACAACAGGGTCAGACGGCTTCATCAAAGAAGTGGGGGGACAGTTATGGAAACAATACACTTGCAGTGTTGCTACAAGGATATCCTTTCCAGTTAGATCCTCTGAGGATTTACCTGACAAAATGAAGTGTGTGTGTGTGTGTGTGTGTGTGTGTGTGTGTGTGTGTGTGTGTGTGTGTGTGTGCATGTATGCATGCAAGCATGCGTGTCACAGTTCCAGTGCTTTACCAGCCAATTCAACTCATAGAAAAGTGTTTACATTCTATATACATCTGGTTATTTAATCAGTATAGAGCAGGGTTATATCCAAAGAGGGATTATGCATGCACAAATGCATATAGATACACGGAAAATGTCTTTAAGACAGAGTTTGTATCTAATCATTTAAATTATGTGCCCTCAAACTTTTTTTTTTTTTTTGCAGCCTGGAACCATTTTCATAGTAAAAATAAATAAATAATAAATTCACAGGAACCCCTTAGGATCTCATCTCATCTCATCTTCTGCCACTTAATCCTGTTAAAGGGTCACAGGGAGAAGATGGAGCCAATCCCAGCTAACTTCGGGGCTGACTTCACCAATCCACTGCAGGGCCAACACTATAGAGACAGGCAACCATTTACACTCACATTCACACCTACGGGCAGTTTAGAGTAGCCATTCAGTCTAATCCCCTCTGTGCATGTCTTTGGACTGTGGGAGGAAACCAGAGAAACGCACACAGACACAGGGAGAACATGCAAACTCCACACAGAAAGGCACCCAGGTCGACCCCAGGGACCGACTCCAGGACCTTCTTGCTGCGAGGTGACAGTGCTAACCACCACACCTTGCTCCCCCCCTTAGGATCCCAGCACAGATTTAATTTTATGAACATCAAGGCCAATACTTACACACACACAAAAAAAAAAAACAAAAAAAAAAAAACAAGAAATGTACTAAACTGTACCACTGAAAGGATACTAACATTCTAAAAGGGTGACATACACCAGTTATTGTTTTTAGAGCTTACAATATCCCATTCCTATGTGAAAGAGCATCTATCAATCTTTCTTATGAGTGTGCCATTATATTTGTTTATATATGTCATTAGAGCATTTTCTTCCTGAAGTTTCCACTCTTGCAGAAGTGTAGATGAAACACTGCATCGCATTAACTTTCCGGTATTATGGTATTATTAAATTGCAGATAAACTTGTTTTTTTATTTTTTGAGTTTTAGATTGTTAATAATCAATTCATAAGTATAGCAACATTAATATATGTTAATGGTAATCACCACCATCATATGAATAAAGAAAGAAAGAAAGAAAGAAAGAAAGACCCTATGGGACCTTATTTTGTGAACCGTAGGTTTAAACCATTTAACCAAATGCTGTACGATGGCAAATCTGTCTCTCCAAGCTACAACGAAACAACCACTTGAAAAATCTTCCAATATCATGAAGGTGCAATTCTGCATTTGGCTTTCAATCTGGTTTTCATGCTAGTGTATGACACAATGTTTTAAGGTTATACACTTATCAGGATACAATCCAGACACAAAGAAATACCCAGGTGTAAATAGGATTTTAGAACCCATTAACACTAATCCAGCACAATTACCAGTAGAGTCACAGGAATGTGCTCAATTACATACAGTATCTGTCAACCAGACACACCGTAGGTAGTTAAAGGCAGCCCTGAACCTCCACTTGTATGTCAGATAGAGGTGTGGATGTCTCCATGCTCCTCTTCATCCTGAAGCCTTTGAAACCCACACCGTCAGTGCCAAGGGCTCATATCTGAGTGACACAATAGGAACAAATCACAGATACCCGTGGCTACAGTAACAGATATTAATGAGAACGCCTGTAATTCTGTCCGAGCTGTGGCTGGCAGCTCCCTTATTCCGCCCGTGTCAAGAGCCATGGCAGAAAAGAACAAAACATCCCTGACGTATCACAGAGCGCCCGTTCACACAGTGAGCACTAAGGCACAAAAATACACAATAGTAGAGTTTCAATGAAATAGCAGCAGGTCAGAGACAGCAAATTACTGTTCCATAACAGAAACGTCACTGTAGAGCACTTTCAATGCTTTTCATCTTCACTTGCTCACCATGCTATCAAGTTCAGTGCAGGAGGTGAGGCTCCACTGACCCCTGCACTCCAACCTCCTCACAACCTGGTTGTAATTTCATCGCTTCACAACTTTGGTGAGATGTTTATAGCCAGTCCTATTGCAAAAGCTTGTCACTGCCTGCTCCCTTTAGACTGAGCTATTCATCTGAACAGTGCAGGAGTGGCAGGCTCACTGAATAGGGGGATTATAGGGGGGGGAACGTTCTGGGTGGAGGATTACTGCTCAAACCCATCCTTCATACAGAAGATCACAGACCATGCTCTAGACTCATACACATACACACACAAGGCTTGGCTGATCAACAGACTGTTTTGCACATGAGCATGTCCACATACATCACCACACTAGCAAATGCAAGCAGGCTCTCTCATATCTAAAAGAGATTACAGCGAATCCACATTTGACCAAAAACAGAAATGCTTACTCATAAAATTATTGCACACAGCAGGAAGAGGGTATATCAGTCACAGCCCAGGAGAACCAGCTACAAGTAGCTCACATCTGAATAATCATACAAGTCGAATAGTCTGACATCACCCCCACTGTAGTTACAGGTTAATTTAAAGGAAAACGGTACATCAGTCTGGATCACTTACCACAAAACACACTCATCCACACGCACACAAACGCAAGCTAAGTGAGAACACAAACATGGGGAAAAGGTGATTGCACTCTTACTCACTTAGTTCATGCTTCATGTTTCACAACAGAGATGCTGAGATTCATTCACGCTGAGCAATCAAGGCATTCTGGGTAGCAGCAGAGAGGTGGGAGTTTGCTGAACCCTGGTTGTTAAGAAGCTTCTCAAATCCTGTCAAGAAACCATTAGTCAGTTTTCCCCTGGACAGTGTGGTATGGTACAGCATGGTTACTAAACCCAATACAGAGTTGCTGTTTCCAGTGACACTGCAGGACTTTCCTGCAGGTTGTGGTGTGGCGAGATCATTGTTTATCACAGCCTTGTCACAGTTTGATGATTGAGATGGAGTTTCGGTCAACTGTTTACATCAGCGGTCTCAATACCCCCTTCTCCACCAAGGGAATTTGAGAGCTGGTTTGGAGACGGTACGTAACCTGGAACCAGTTCTTCGCATTTTGACATCTCAAGAACTTGCTCTCAGCCAGGAAAACTGGTTCAAGTGCAGGAACAACACATATCTACAACCAAGAACTGCTAATATCAAGTACTGGGGTGGAATAATCGTGACCAACAAGACCAACTAAAACTTTGTGGCTGCCATTAAAAAAAAAAACAGAGATGGTGTGGCATCTAGCCTGCCTAATCTAAAGAATAAGAAGAAACAGAGATGATGTAGCATTGCTAATGGTGCTAGCATGGCTGAATAGCAGCGCTTATGTGGCAAACAGCACTAGCATGGCTGGCTAGTGGTGCTAGTGTGGTTGCAAACGTTGAGACATATACATGTGTATAAAGTGACATAATGACAAGGTTCGATGGCGGCTCTCTAGCCCGTAGCAAACTAGTTATTATATGGTTCACAAGTTGAAACAACTTTGAATTGGTGCTAGCACCAGCCCAGATCTATCACCTAGTTTTTTGGGTTTTTTCACATGGGGTAAAAGTGGGGTCTGGGGCACCCCAGTGATCTGTGAAGCCTAGCCAGGGGATGTGTGATTTTTTTTTTAGCTTGTTACAATGGTAAATCTCAGAACATTCCATTATCAAACACTGTACTCAGTTCATTCAGTTATTAGCCTGTTTAACTGGTTACTTGTCTTGAATGAAGCAAATTTAAGCAAAACTTCCAAAACAAGTAGGGCTATAAATAGTGTCAACTTGGACCTGTTCTGTCAGTGGAGGGTTCAGAGATAAAATGCTTTTTGTTTGAAAATATGGTAATCTGCATTACTACAGTATTTTACTTAGCTCACTAAACTGCAGAACTTTGCTGGGTCTGCATCTGAACCATGACCTGTCCACCCCTGATCTACATCATTTCTTGTTCCACCTAGAAGTTGCTTTTCAGTACCCTTAGTACCCTGGCAAGAAGTATTACCAAGTTCATCACGGGTACTTGATGGAAGTAACAGCGAGATTTGTGATCACACATTTGTTATCGTAGCATACCGTCTGCTGCTGAGGGAGTACTTATAAGCTATATGTGTACATGCGCATATTTCAGATCAGGAAAAATACACACATGAAGGAAAAACTTGTGTGGTTCCAGAATACATTCCCAGACTAAACCCATATGGGTTGGAACAAGTAAAGTCAGCAGAATGAATGAGGTTATTTAAGTTATGTCATAACCGCATCATATTTAGCAGTGGCTATTAGGGCTAAGTAACGCATGCAGTGCTGTGGAGAAGACAACGCACTCGGTCAGTCTGTTGTTTATCAAAAAGATATTTATTCTCTGGGCATTCTTTAGAATCCACATCACTTCTTCTCACCCTGTCAAGAGACAACAGGAAAGCACATTCGTTATATTGAATTAGGGACCAAGAGACACACTCTGTCTGGCCCGACTTCGAAATAATTTCACGGTAATTTTTTTTAAATCTCTGACCAGTCGAGTCATACAAACACTTCAACAGAGGGGGAGAACGAAATTAGGTAGGGTTTTAAATCGTTGAAAAATCTCGTTTGAGAAAAATGTATCCGCTCTTTCCAAAAAACTTTAAGCTGCTGTGTTATGTTGTGCAAGCTGAAGCTTAAAAACACGGGCTTCATGTGTGTTTGTGAAAGGTACAGCTAAGCCTCCCAGGATGATAGTTGTGGAATTAAGCTCTTTTCACAAAACAAAATATTCATTCCACCAGGCTTCTATATTCTCTACACTACTGATGGCTCATTAATGGCTGTAAGATAGGATATAGGTAATACAAGTTACTGAAGGAGAGTGTGTGTCCATAAACACTTACATGGGGGGAAGGAAGAACGGAAAGAGGAACCTACGCTGTAATCTTGGAATCTCCACAGATCTGTCTATTTTCAGCGGAGACGTTTAAGCCTTGCTGAAATGCCTTGAGGAAAGCGTTATGAGGCAACCTTCATCATGAACTACAGTCACCAGAGACGTGTGTGTGTGTGTGGGGGGGGGGGGGGGTGATGTCAGAAGGAATCTCTGAGAATAGAACAAGGGTGTCACAAGAATATCCAACATTTCACAAGGTCCTGATAGAGGCTTATCTCCAAAGCAGAGACATCAGCACCAGCACTGAGCTCCTCAAAGCACCGTCATCAGCTAACGTGAACTAACAGCATTGCCTCAGAGTGAACAACAAAAGGGGAGAAACAGACAGAGATAAGCCAAAGTGTGATCAAGTATCTTGTCAGAGCCCACGTAGGAAAAAATGAAGCCACTGGAATATTTTAAGAGATACATATTGGGATTATGAAAGTCTAGTTTGATTGAGGAAATGCAGCAATTTTTTTGTCTCAAGACCTAGCTCTGCTTGCTCAGAGTCCAAGAATCGGCCCTTTTTCACCAAGGCAGTTCCAGGGCCAGATCGGAGCCGGTGCCCATTCCCGGACCAGCTCTTCGTGCTCTGACAGCCAAAGAACCAGCCAGAAAAACTGGTTTGAGACTGCCACCACCACTTGTGGTTCCGGTACGGACATGAAACCGAATAAGCAGTGGCCCGTGGAAGAGACAAACTGTCTCCTCGCACTTTGGGCCTCGACCGAAATGCAAAATAAAGTGTATAAAACAAAAACAAAATAAAAAGGCAGCCTTACATACATACATACATGCATTTACATACATAATGCTTTACTTGTATGTGTAAGCAAGTTGACAATGTGGCTGCACGTGTTGCACACATTTACTTCCCCCAACAATGCAATTGTCTCCCATCAAGCGTAACAACTTTGTGATTTTTACACACACACACACACACACACACACACACACACACACACACACACACACACACACAGTGCTTGTAGGTTATACACCTAAATTACATTAGCATACTGTTTGCATATCAAATGCAATATTGCTTTAGTTTAGAAGAACAAAATATTTTTCCTGTCACAAATTTGAATTATACTTTGTGATTACAGCAGGGTTTTTTTTAAAAATATTATTACTTGTCACACTATACAGGTTTAGCCCAATAAATTCTTGGCCAAATTCTGTAACAGAATACAGATTAGGATTTTAGCTTCATGTCAGATGGACCTGCAATTAAACAAAATTATTATGCCCTCCTTATGCCATCAATCCCTATGATCTGGGCTCACAATCATTCTTCAGCAGTGAGCTTGAGGTAATAAGGTTCATGTCTCTTTTCATTAGTATGTTTAGTTATTTAAGCTTTATTATAGCTTCACACCATCTTATGCCACCCTCTTATTGGTGGCTTTTAAACAAGTGTCGCAGCAGTGGTCACAGTCAGAGTTTAATAGAAAATTTTCAAACACAGACAGAAATTTTAGTCTGAAGTTTTTGGTTGTAACAGCACCAAGACCACCAGTTTATGCCGGCCAAATTCACAAACAATAATCTTTTACAGGGTGAGATTTCTACGACGGAGTATTAGGGCCACACATGAAGAAGAAATTTTTTTTTGCCATGATGAGATTAAAGTCGGCATGTCGAGATTAAACTCGAAATTTTGAGAATAAAGTGGAAATTAGATGTCTTTAATCTCGATGTGTTGACTTTAATCTCAACATTCAAACCTAATTCGGAGAGAAAGCAAGCGCTCCAGGGTGGCACCGTGGCTGAGTGGTTAGCACTGGGTTCGAGCCCCGGGTTCGGCACAGGTGCCTTTCTGTGCGGAGTTTGCATGTTCTCCCCGTGTTCGCGTCGGTTTCCTCCCACAGTCCAAAGACATGCACAGTGGGGATTAGGCTAATGGGCTGCTCTAAATTGCCCTGCGGTGGATTGGCGACCCGCCCAGGGTGTGTCCCGCCTCTCACCCGATATCAGCTGGGATTGGCGCCAGTTTCCCCCCGCGACCCTGAACAGGATTAAGTGGCAGAAGATGAAACGAGACGAGCAAGTGCTCCACAGTCTCAGACACGCACACACACCTGCAGGATCAAGCAACGTGACCAGTTGTCTTATTGTATTTTGAGATACAACATAACCTGGAACTATGGCACGCAGGTGTAACCTTGCATCTGCCCATTTCCAGCAATTTCAGTTTGCAAGAATGTGGCCACTTCTTCCAAGTTTGTATGATTTCTCCTTCTGAACAAACGAAGTTTTCGGCACAACCTTTTCAGTGTCCTTACACTGTGATCACACTGTGGTTCTGCGCTAAAACAGCGAGGATTTCTTTATTGCTAAACTCGATTCTGAAGTACAATTTGGCCAAATCATCTACACGAGGCATGAAAAAAAAATTTTTGCCATGATGAAATTAAAGTCGATATTAAACTCGAAATTTCAAGAATAAAGTCGAAATTAGACGTCGACTTTAATCTCGATGTGTTGACTTTAATCTCGTCATGGCAAAAAAAAATTTCTTCTTCATGTGTGGCCCTAATACTCCATCGTAGATTTCTGTCTGCTTTACCAAAACCAGTCCAAGACCCGTACAGTGTAAGGGCAGCATAACAAAGGATACTCAAACGTGAAATACACTGGACTTGTGGTTTGTTAATAAATAAATAGATAGATAGATAGATAGATAGATAGATAGATAGATAAACAATAACCAAACATTGCTTAATATGAATTTGGTCTCTGTGTATATGGTGGTATTAATAAAAGTAATCACATTTTGATAAAAAAAATAAATTAAAGGGGAAAAAAACAAGTCTTCAATGAAAGAAAGAAAGAAAGAAAGTTAGTTCAATGTTGAAATGTAAAGTCTCCGTGTGCCAGATGCAGGAGAATGGAAAGGAAAAACTGTCCTGCAGCTGAAAGTAATGTCCCATTTTCTTCACTACCAATGTGATGGAAACATATGCACAAAAAAGGCAAATGTTTTCAATGTTCCTGTACAAGTTTAACACACACACAAAAGAAAAACCCCAACTGACAGCAGCGCTTTGACTCTGAAAGTGTTTGTGAGCCTGAGAGAAAGCTTGAACAGAGGAAGTAGCTGAGGCCCAAAGGCCGGTTTCATCATTAGTAGGGAAGAGCAGAGATGAGCTTCTCCTCCACCATGACTGCTTCACTATAGTTCTGCATTATGTTTAAAATGAGGCCATGTGTGTAGCTCTGTCTAGGTCTGAATATTTGCGGTTTCGCTGGGCGTTCACTCTACACACACCGTTTTAAGCAAACTTGCTCCTGAAAATGCTCCAAAGCCAGCTCTCAGCACCAGACCTCGCCCTAAGGCCAGCTTTCTGGCGTGATCAATAACTAGCGTTACCATGTAGCTCCTTGGCATGGACCAAAAAGGCTCTGGGTTTGACAAGCCAATACAGTATGTCCATACTCCTTACAAATATACGTGTGAATGCATGATCTACAGAAAAGCCAACAATAGATTTTAAAACCTCAAAACAAAACCACTGAACTTTATCTGACTTATTAACCAGTTCACAAGTGTAGCAAAAGAGCTAAATAAAACCAATTCTTTATTGCCCGTGTGTTATGGCGGGTGAATAATAATAATAATAATAATAATAATAATAATAATAATAAAAAGTTCAGCTCACCCGTCAAACGCTGTAGAGGTTTTTAAATAATTTTGTGATTAAAAAAAAAAATAATAATAATAATATATATATTTAGTTTATATTATAAACTTATAAACAACATTGCACACTTGGAGTCATCACGTTTTCTTTAATCCACCGGTTAGGAAAAGTTGGGCTCAGGTCCTGCAAGGAGTGTACCACCACGGAAACATGACTGAGCTGGAAATGTGGCCCGTGATAGTCAAGCGTATTTCCTGCCTCCTCCAGAATGAGCTGTCTTTAGTTTGCCTGCTAAAGTTATATATTAATCAATACGATATATTGGGGGGTAGAAGAAATAGCCGAACTTTAAGAACCCCGAAACTTGGGACACCCCCATTAAAGACATAGTATAACCCAAACCCCGCTATTGGTCGTTTTGTAGTTCGGAAGACGCAGCTATGTTGCCAAGGTAACAAGAAACAGCTGCTGTGGGAACCCGATACTGCTTTTTGGATGACGTCATGTCCATGAGGCCTACCTCAACTGACAGCCGAACAGTGCACCCTATTCACTATTCACTACAGAGTGCACGAGTTTGGAAGTTTTGCCTCTTTGCAGCCATGACTGAAAATGCAGTATATAGTCCAAACCATACTATTTACACATTACACCTAAAGCACTTATAGGGGGATGCACTGGGGACACAGGAAATATCAGGTCTAATAGTGTGCAAGTTACTTTATAACTTATATAATAACTTTTAAGCAGTTATTCACAAATTAAATGGACACAACTTGTCAAAATTAGAATGGGAAAAAAGCAGAGCCTGCACAGGGAAGCTCCTTGTTAGCCAACACAGTAATAAGTTAGCTAAGAGTCAATCCTGTTTGTAGATATGTGTGTCTATAGAAAACTGCATCACTCTCTAGGGCAACAATTCCCATCGTGTACTGGAGACGAGGCGGCATGGTGAGTCATATTATGGGGGATGGGAAGATGGTGGGATAATCCACAGCCCCTGGTTTTTATCTTTACAAACGTGGTACCCATTATGCAAAATGGTAATCTAATTTTTGTCTTCAAAGTGTTAATTACGTTAATTAAGCACACTTGTCTGTGGAGAGACATGCTGGTGTTGAAGATCCCTTGCCACTCCAGTCCAAGATCATTCAGTCTTAGTCAGGCAAATGTTCTTTTCACATTCATCACTGAATTACATTGAATATTTCATGAGGAAGTCTAATTTCAGTCTCAGAATGGAATTAAAATGTAAGAGCAGTTAGACGAGAGTGACATGTCTAGACCAAACTCATACCAATTCTTTAAATCTTTCTTGCAAGTCCTGTCAGTGGGACAATGGGAGCTCCGGTGTCCTGAACCCAAACTTAACCATGATAGGTGGAAACAGAGAACTCTGGGAAATAAAGCAATTCAGTCCTTGAGGGAAAGAACCTCAACCGTTGATCCACTCAAATTACCAGTACCTGTCGTTTATTTTCAGATCTGCTGAAGGGTTTTTTTTTTCCATGGAACAGAAAAGCATGCAATGTTCCATGCTGCCCCTGTAATTGTGGCCAGAGGCAAACGAGCCATGATAGATTTATGAATTTCTGAATAACAACATAAACACATTGACTATGACAACAGTGACAAAAGCTGTAATAGTTGGAATGTTTTAGGATGAATGGGCCAAGACAACATTCTCATTTGTATCTACTGTATAAAGGGCTTTACCTCTGATGCATGTTTATTTTCTTGCTGAGGATAATAAGTCCGACAGAACTACAGTGTAATGCAAAAACAAGTGAGCAAATTCATTAATTGATTTATTTTTTATCTGTTCATCTTCAGTAAGCACTTTATCCTCAGCTTCACAGTGAATCAGGAGCATGTCACAGGAACCCAGAATGGGTAAAGAAGAAATGAAAAAATTAAAAAGACATACATTTGTAGTATTCAATTTATGCTAGAAGAATTTTTAGAGTGTTAGGTTTCATAGATATTGCTTCATTGTCAAAAGTAATGAGCATGGTCAAACTGTGTCTATTAGGCCATGAAAAGTGTATAAAATAATATCAAGTTTTAGATAGTGAATGCAAGTTTGTACATGTTTTTAAAAATTAACCTTAAAGCAATTAATGGTCTTGACTACTTTATTTGTATAACCTAACCTTTTGAGTTCAAACAAAGGTTATCATGATTTGCTCATCTTTTAAGGCAGCAGGTGAACGTTCATTTCTAAGTTTAACCAACTTTCTCACAGTGTAATCACTTACTTATAAATAAATAGAAAATTCTTGATGTATTGGTTTTGGCCACATGTCATAAACTGACTCTGATAATAACATGAGCAACTCCCCTATATTATTCTCTCCTTTTCCACATAAGCACTTAACACAAAACTTCACAGGAAAAAGGAAAGCTACTACCGAGGAAAAATACACTGTGCTACACTGCCAACTATTGTTTTAGATTGTGGAGAGTCAAGTTACCATGACTTCCCCCCTAAAAAAAGAATCAGGGCCTTATCCTCAGACTGACTTCACAGTAATTCTGGCCACAATTAAAGAGAAGGAAGTCTCTAGAGCTCCTCATACACACAATTATAGCTTCCTTTAGTGTTTTGGGGGGCAACTAAAACTTTCTCACAGAAAAACATAATGCTCTGCTTTATGAGTCCTCTTGCTAAGATTAGCCAAGTGTGAACTGAGGTTATCATACATTTGCCACTTAGTACTTTCACGAGGTATACTTTGTCTAAATTGTTTTATCTACTACATCTACACAGTACACGGCAGTGCATGTTCTATATGCTCTCTGAGAACATAGCATTTCAAAATATTACTCAGTATCTTTTCTATATACCCTGAATCCTCTGGTGCAGGGGGTAGCTCAGGGGTTTAAGATGTTGGACTACTGATCAGAAGGTCGGGAATTCAAATCCAAGCACCGCTAAAGCTGCCACTGCTGGGCCCTTGAGCAAGGCCCTTAATCTCAAATCCTCAGTTGTATAAATGAGATAAAAATGTAAATCGCACTGGATAAGGGCGTCTGCCAAATAATGGTGATGTAGTGAATCCTTCTTATTTCTTACTTTCAAATAGTGCTGTTAAAGCCATCTTTAATAAATTATGGCATGAAGAGACGTGCACGATTTTGACATGTTTACAGGTTGGGATTGCTTATTTCATGTTCGTGATTGGTACACAGGAACTGATCTGCCACTGTATTTTTATCTTGCCAATTCATGTACTCCAACAACAACATCTATTTTTAATCATTGTTTCCTTTCCTTGTATTGAGAAGGCACAAAGGCCAACTCAGTATACTAATAGTCAGTCAGAGCTGATAAACCTCTCTCTCTCTCTCTCTCCCTCTCTCACACACACACACACACACGCACACACACACACACACACACACACACACACACACACACACACACACACACATCATATGCACACAACCTCTGCAATTTATTTATAGCATCGTGACTCACTCCACAGTGTTTAATGTAAGTCTCGTGTTCATTGTTTTTATTTTGCATTGTTTGTGTTTTCTTGTAATTTGATCATTGTGCTCTGATACGTAGAATACAACCGTATTACTACAACGACTCCTATCTGTAGGATTCTCAGTAAAGCTTCCTAGAGCGCTACAGAATATAGTATTAAATGATAAAAAAAAAATGAAGATAGACTTCAAAAGTCAAATATGATCATCTACGCAGAGATTTGATTACAAAACAACAACAAGTCCATTGATGCACTCTCAGAAATAAAGTTGTGAAACGTTACTTTTTTCCCACCTTGCTGGGTTAGTACCATAAAAGGGACATGTTTTGTTGTCTAAAACATAGATGATGTTGCATAAAATGTTCTATGAATCCGTGAGCCATAATAGAAGAGATCTGTTTTTGCTTGAGGTAGAGCCTGCCCTCAGCAGCTAGGTGTTTTGAATGCAAGATAAATAAAGATTGAGGTGATGCTGCATCTCATTAGCTACTCACACCTCCCTTTCCATTTCTGCAAACCTGTAACAACAACATCTGACACCAGTTTTCTGTGTGCACTTCACTTCCACCTCTCTCTCGCGCTCTCTCTCTCTCTCTCTCTCTCTCAGTATTATTTGGCCCCCATTAGACCCCTCCATTCATCGGCTGGTCCCCTCTCCCTGTGGAGTCTACTCATCAGGCCCACTGGGGTAGGAGCAGCAGATGCCAAGCAGCAGAGACACACTTTGAATGAAACAGAGCACAGACCTCCACCAACGCTCTCTTCCCCCATTCTAGGAAACCATTAATGATCTAAAGAAAGCTTGAGCCACAATCAAGGCAATCTGTGTGTAACATGTAACCCAAACCAGGATAAAGCAATAACTGATGATGTCTGAGGAAGTAGTTTCTGCATTTTGATTAGAAAACTACATAGAGGGTGTCACTCACCAAGTAATGCCTTACACTATGAACCTTCAGAAACTTCAGCTAAACAAAACTCTATAAGCATGAAGCCAGAACGGTGATAACTTGTCTTTTTGAGAATGCACGAGGAAAATGCCATTCTTGCACAACGGGGACATTAATGCTTGATTAAATCACCGGGAATTGTCCCCATGCCTTTGTGTCACTGATTACAGATGATCTAACTATAACAATCTGTAGTGCATGTTATGTAAGCATATTCAGAAGAAGGCAAGCAGGCATCTTTGCAGGGGGTTTGACGGGTCATTCTCTTGGTGTTGGGAGGTCAGGCTGTAGTATAGAGGCAGACAGATGGACAGGTTACTGAGGACATACACTGAGCACAAAAACAATGCATTGTACTAATTATGAGGAACATATGAGGATAACACAGTCGTACCTGACTGCTCATGAGGAACTTTCTGAAACCTGCAAACATTTTGGTTTGAATTTGTTTATGAAAATTATCATCACTGGTAATCCATGGTCAGACATTTCACATCTACCTGAACAAATATGAATTTATCTGTGTCGGAATCCATGGCTAGGCATAATAGAAAACAGGTCGGTGGTGATTAAAAACACCTCTACATAGCGATCATAAATATATCAGAGTTCCCTTTTTCCTGTTCATGTGCCTACTCTACAGACTTCCCTACTGACTGCACCCCTACATCTACATCCACTTCCCTTTTCTCTCTTCAGACAAGCAGCTGCTCTGCTTCTCTGACTCAATAGCGAGCCCCAGGAGAGACTGAAGGGAGGAGGAGGGCAAGCGAACGGATGAGTGTGACTAGACACTAAAGGTCAGGGTTCGAGCCTGCATGTGCTATGGTTATTTGTATAAAATCATGGTGGGGCAAGCAATCACGCCTACTGCTCATCCAGATATAGATAATCTATTTAAAAAAGCACGCACTATTGTATTTATATGTAAACATGCAAACACTGGCAGCACAGTAGTGTAACGGTCAGCACTGACAGATAATGCATGGATGGACATACAAACACTTTGTTTAAACAGATAGCAAGTCATCCAAATTCAAAACTCCATCCTCAGAACTAACAAAAACACAGACACACACACATATCAGTCAGAATTAAGAAACCAAACCAAGACGTGAGAATTCTCTGTAACTGGGTGCTCATGAAGGGTAATATCAACATCCATTTATTGCTAGTGCACCACTCCTTTCCTGTGAATTATTTATTTATTTATTTATTTTTCAATTTTCTCTCTCCCTGCACTAATCTAACACTCTTGAAGCTGCCTGGTAGTGAAGAGGCACAAGGCACATGCTCATGTTCGGTACATAGTGATAGCTCCTTTCACAGGAGCACTTAGCCAAAGTATGAATTATAAAGAACGATGAATAATGGATGGAGCCGAGTTTTTGTCCTGGAACTCGGCAAATAAGGCTGAAACTCAGAAGCAGATGGCTGTAGTGCACTGGGATTAGATCTGCAGTGAAACATGTCCACATCATTCCAACTGCAATATATGTCATTTTCATTATCAGCAGTTTCATAAATCGTTTAGCATAGAGGGGGCAATATTAGGACCGAAACACAGGAGAATGTGTAAGTAACGCATGATTAATTCTCTACGGTAATGTCATTTAAATCCTGAAACGCAGAGACCTCAGCTTTTTTTTTTTTCCAACTCAATTTCTATGGTATCACATATGATACTCATTGTATCATGTGTCATTATCACCCCGCGTAATCTTGAATAAATGTGTTTCCTTGTACAAAAAAAGCTTGTTGACCCAGAACACAATGAACTTCTAAGGAAAAGTGTTGAAATTCACCAATGATCATTTACTTAACTACAAATAGTTTGCCCTCTAATGATTACGATGTTACAAACAAGACAGAATGTTTCACTAAAGATTTTCTGATTTCAAACCATGGTTATCTACATTTTCTCTACAGTTTTGTCATGTCCAACGGAAGTATCCGTTCGTCAGACCCACACGCTTATATTTACAAGTCCATTTAACGTTAAGGACGAATGAAAAGGTTTAAGAAAGAATCCTAGACATGCATATGTAACTAAATCCTGAATAAGAGTTTCTTATCAATTCAAATGGTTGCCTATCATAATAGCACTTACACTATAGATGCAGGAGTTAGAGATAACAGCACAGGAGTGCTCCTGTTGAGGCATTTTATTCTGTTTATTTTTTTTATTAACACTGACCGACACATGCTGAGCAGCACAGCAGCATACAGGAAAACAGTGTCCTGAGCACAAAAAGGAAGTGGATGCAGGGGAGTATTAAAAAAACAAGGAAGTCACAGGGAGGAAAAAAAGATTAAAAAGCAGTGGTGATTGATAGGGAGACTAAAAGGTGGTCAGCTTCATCACTTCCTAACAGAAGGTCAGAGATGTGCGACGCAGTGCGCAAATCTTGCTCTTTAACAGATGGGTTCAGGGTGAGTGACACAGACAAAGAAGAGGAATAGAGTTGCTGAAGTTCGTTATGGTTGAGATCCTCAGGAAGACTGCAACCACACCATGTGTGTGTGTGTGTGTGTGTGTGTGTGTGTGTGTGTGTGTGTGTGTGTGTGTGTTTAGGAGTAACTACAGTAGTATTCATAGGTCCTTCCCAACAGTGAAAGCTCAAGCATGATGGAACTAGCTATGAGGGACACAGAGTTAGGGACTTCGGTAGTTTAGGAAGGTTTTTGTTTCTTACGTCATATGTAGCTAATTCAATAATGGAAACGATGATGATCTGATAATACAGTGGCAAAATCTAGCCTACTATGGGGAAAAACTTGCATTCCAACACGACCCAATCAGCAGTGATGCCTGCTTCTTAACTGGCCTGAGAGTGACTGAGAAGGACACTGGAGGTCTGCTCTGGACCTATCCTTGCCATAGAATAAATCATCCAATATGTTTAGCTGTCATGAGGCACTACACTGTCCAGACTTTAATTTCTTGTAGAAAAGCATGCAATGCACATATTATAGGCTGATATCTGACATAGCTTTAAAATAAATGTGTGAGAATATGCAAGAGCATTTAATATACGGTCCCACAACATCTAGATGTGATAAGCAACTTAATACATGGTACTTTGTTTGGACACACCCATTTTTCTGAGTGACAAATATATATATACACAAACAGATCAGCTCAATTATATATATA
>JAQMCW010000015.1:10302938-10322703 GCA_030068335.1 Chrysichthys cranchii | reverse complement strand
TTCATTGAACACAGCTGGACTCCAATCAAGGTGTAAAACCATCTCAAAGATGATCAAGAGAAATGGACGGCACCCGAATTAAATATGTCAGTGTCACAGCAAAGGTCTGAATACTTACGTCCATGTGATATTTCAGTTTTTCTTTTTTTAATACATTTGCAAAGAATTCTATAATTCCGTGTTTGTGCTGTCATTATGGAGTACTGAGTGTAGATTCATGAGGGGGAAAAATCTGAATGATTTTTGCATTTGAATCGAAAGGGGTCTGAAAACTTTCTGAATGCACTGTAGCATTTTAGAGTGTTAGGCTTTGACCATATAGTTTTCTTTGATTTATGATCAAAATATACTGCACATGTTGGTAGGGGGAAATGGTTTAATTTACATCTGTGTGGGGGGTATTCCTTATAAGGTCTAGTATATGTGCTAACTAATTTATGCTCTTATGCAAGGTGTGTCTGTTGTAGTATCTGTAGATAATTCACAAAGTCTATGCAGCATATGTATGGCATGGATATACATTTTACAAGAATTGCTACACTTGTATACTTGGCAATGATGGGCCTGCATAGCAGGTCCTGCATTTAGCTCCTCTACCACATACACATAAATAAACAGACAGTGAGTTTCTCTTGGCAAAGTTGCAATGCGCATCCATCTGAAGGACAGGCCTGGTGAGTAGTAAGAGGCTCCTACCACTGGGAGACGCCTGTCAGTTAAGACAGTGTTGATTGTTCATTATATTCATAAAACAGCTGTCACATGCTTTTACTGAAGTGGGAGTCTTGTCATGTTCAGTACCGTTGTTGTGGTTCAGTCTGTTCAGACTGCATGCATGAACAGTCCCATCACCGACGTCCAAACTGACTCCAAGCTATTGGTCAAGGGGCTAATTTCTCTTTCAGTCTTCATCTCAGCTTTTTATTGTTGCATGAAGAGACAGGACAATGTGAGAGGAGAGAGGGACGAAGACAAATGGTGTGCGTGTTTCCTCCAGAGAGTGAAAAATGCTAAAGCTGAGATTATAATAAGGCTGAGTGGGAGGAAGGGAGACCTTGTGGGATGGAGTGATAACAATGGGGGTAACGACTGGAAGGAGGGGTGAGGATGTTCTCGGTTTAATCTATATTTAGGGGGAAGCTGATGGGGACACGTGCCAGGTTCAGTGGAGTGGGGAGATGGGTGAGGGTGTCGTGTCTAAATCGATTCTGGGTTTTGTTCTGCCAGCTGTCAATGGTACCGCTTGCAAACCATGTGACACCAGGGAGCTGAACAGAGAACCCCCGATTTTACACCCTGAAAGACTCAAATCTTAACTTGGTTCCAGTGAATTCGTTTATTCTTGAATAATTTGCATTACCCAAACAAGCTAACTAATATTAAACAAGCTCAACAGACTAATTGTATAACTGATTATTTCATAATAAAATAAATATTTATCAAATAGAATTCTTTTTGAGATTATAGTGAATGTTTCTATCTACACATAAAACACAAATATTATAACATTTCCATTTCAATAATAATAAAACCCAGTGACAACCCCAAAACTCCCATTATCAAGAACATGGCATTAAAAGCTGCAGAACACTCCAGTAATTGTTTAGTTATTGAATTGATTTTGCTATTTGGACTCATTTTTAGACCTCATTAAGTGGGTCTACAAGCTGTATCAGAATAATGTAGAAATAGATACACTGGTACCATTGTTCTTCAAATGTAGAAAACAAGGTTGTAACAAAAACATTAGTGTACTGGCGGAGCACAACTTGATAGGTCTATATCCAGGCTATTTTAGATTTTCCGGTTTCAGACCATGGCATGTCTCAAAGAGAAAACACTGTCGAAAAACACAAGTCACTGAAACTACATGACAGCACTGATCACATCTCAGCATTACCTGCATCCAAATATTCCACTTACAGGTTGAACCCGGAACCCTTATGGGGTTCACTTATCTCTTTGGAGAACCTTTGACAACAGAGTGTTATAGAAAAGATCCTAAAAGAACCCTTCATTGAAGCTAAGCACACTAAACTACCCAAAGAATCCTTAAAGAGGCCTTTTTTCCCTAAGACTGTACTTAAACAGGACGTATGTAAACATTGTTTTTTACTGGAAGCCACTTGAGAGATATGTGTCCTGAAGAACACACTGCTGCCCCTAGTGGTGGTCTGCATTTCACAGAACCAGCGTCCAAAGACCTTTATTTTAAAGAGGCTCATTGCCACCACCTAGAGGCTACATTGGGTTTTGCAGTTTTTAAAAGATTATATTTAGTGATTTTGAGGGAGTGATCAAATACAAGAGGGCTCCATGAAATCCACTGAGAAAGACAAATAAGCAAATAACCACACCTGAAACAGCTAAACCAGGGGTGTCCACTCTTATCCGCAAAGGGCCGGTTTGGGTGCAGGTTTTCATTCCAACTCAGCAGGAGCCACACCTGATTTCACCTGTTTAATTAGTTAAGCTTGACTTTCAGTAGACATGGATTTAGGCTTCGGCTTGGCTGGAATGAAAACCTGCACCCACAGTGGCCCTTTCTGGATAAGATCGGACACCTCTGAGCACAATACAGAAACACAAACAGATCAGCTCAGTTACATACACATGACACCAAACGCTATATATTTAGATAAAATAAACAGCAGTATGCCATCCCTTATCAAGGCCTTTCAGGAAATCCTTGTAACATAATGGCAGAGATATCAGGGTCCAGATAATTCAAGTAAGGTTCCCAAACTTTAGAAAACTGGTTAGATCTTGAATGTAATATATATGTCAAGTATTCTAAAGGCACTAAATCAAACAGCACTTTATGCCAGCCCGTAACAGTTGGTTCTTTTTCACTAGTCCAACTAACCCTAACCCTTTCATTTGTTAACACTGCATATCTTGCAGAAAGACCGAGAATAAGAGACATTGGGTCCATCTCCAATTTCAGTCCTAGTACCTTTTCAGTTTCTGTTATTACAGTAGACCAGTGTCTTTGTATCTTTTGGCATGACCAAAGACAATGAGTTAGAGTACAGATTTCTGTTGTACATTTAAGACACACTGGTGACAAAGTGGGATCACAACAATGTCTGCGTATGTGTGTATATATATAGGCATTTATGGATTCTATGTAGAATCTTAAACTGTATTGATTACATACTGAAATTGAGATAGCATAAGTCCATTTGTCATCCCTCTCCCATTTTTCTCTAAGCTCTTGTAAAGCTATAGGTGGTCTAGCACAGATGGTTCTATAAAGTATACTAATTGACAACCTCCCATTTGTTATAAACATCAATTTGTCAAGAGAAGATATATCAGGATGATCACTTATGGTTGTGCTGTGTATTATTATGACGCCTTATCTGTAGATAGTGGAAGAAATCCTGTCCGTATTGCAGTTTTGTATATGGAAATGTTGTCACAAGACATTATATTTTCATGTCTTTTTTTTATTATTATAATACAGCTTTGCTGAATGCTCAGTTCTAATTGGTCAATAATGGCATGCTACGGTATGTGATCTGTGAACAGCAAACCATTGCTGTGGACACAGTTCTGATCAGGACAACGTCCAATCATATCACTCTACAGAAAGAAGTCCGGTAAATATTGTTGCTTTAATAATCAGCAGCATCAGTTCATCTGCTACACCCCGTGGTAAAAGAGAAAAAAAACCCCGCACATTACACTCTGTCAGAAAACACCATGGAAGATTTTGTTTTAAATATTAGACTAATTTTAGTGTTCAGTTTAACGTGAATTATAAGTAAGTTATTCTTCAGAAGACTACAAAGTTGACGCTGCTTTTGATGCAGTTCTAAGCGTACAAGCTGATGGACTATTTTTTTAGCGGAAGCAACCATTTGAAAAAATAGTAATAATTTTTAAATCAGTATTTTGTGTCAAGTATTAATTTCTTTTGTAAGTAGCTGTGTAAGTGATATAATATCCGGTTCCTACACTTATGACAAATGGTTTTACATGGTTTTTAAAAAATGTTTATTGGATTTCATTAAAAAAAAAAATACTCTGAAGACATTTTGATAGGGAAACACTTCAGGGAGATAGGGAAACACTTCAGGGAGTTATTGGACAACAGAAAAAAACCATTAAACTATGCAAAACTCTAATTTAAAAAATGAACTTATCTTTTAAATTGGAAATTTGGTGTTTTGTAATGACATACAAACTGCTAAGCATATTTCAAGAAGACATTTAAATACAATACCCTGACAGCTAGAAACTTCCTCTGTGTCCTTAAGTCTATTTTTTCCATGGTCCTGAAACACTTCATAGTGTCAGAAGTTGGATTAAGGTCTCTAAAGGCATTACAAAGACCTTGTAGGTCAGGGACAAAGGAAAAATGATGGGAGTTTTCTTTTGTCTCTGTTATGTCTGTGTCTAAACATAGTGATTTCAGTTTTTGTTATCCATCAACTATAATTATACTTCCAATAACAGGCTTTGTTTACGGAGTCATCATTATCATTTGCTGCTGTGTAATTGATATTGTGCTATTTAAGGTTCTCGGCCCTGGTCCTGGAGTCCCCCCTGCCCCCTGTCCTGCTGTCCTTCCCCACTCTAACCTACCTATTTACTTCAGGAAGAGCTGGTGATTACCTAGTTAGTTGAATCAGGTATGTCAGAGAGACTAAATGGACATCTAACAGACACTATTTGAGACAACTTTTCATCTCGTGCTCTGGGGGGAAAACGTTAGGCAGCTTCTATCGATAATTACTATTGTAGATGATGGTTAGATTAAGAGGTTCTGCTAATCAAGACACGTTATATATAGTCTAGGGTAAGAGTGTGATACAAACTCCAAATTATTTCCCTCTTAATATCTAGGGATTTGTGTATTGGCATTTGGTAATCTTTTAGGCAAAAGGGTTCTTAGCCTCCCAGAAGGTTTCTACTGGGAACCCTTTCTGTTGAGAAAATACTGTTGTAGGTGTAGTTTTACATGGTACCTTTTAATGTTTCCCCAGAGGAACAACTGACGAACCCTTCAAGGGTTATCTGCCATATAGTTTTTGGCCTAATACATCTAAAAATACTTCCTGAGTGCAGAAGTTCCCAACCCTGGTTTGATAGTTATCTGATTAACTGAAATGGGTGTGATGGGAACAGGGAAAACACTGAAATGTAGGACATGAAATGTAGGCTTCTCCAGGGTTTGGCAAGTTTGGGATTTTATCTTATATCTAACTAAGCAGTACTGGATAAACACTTTAACCATAACCAGCTCAGCATGCAAAATGTCCTATTTAAATCATATAATCCCACCAAAATTAAGACTGACTTTTTCTTACACCGGGTATAAATGAAATTAGGTTGTGTTTTTTTTTTTTTTTTTAAATTCACCATAATATAGCCAAACGATTTACCAGTTCAGTGGGCTAATTAGTCACGTGACCAGAGCAGTTTCCCAATTAAAGTGTGTGTAGTTACCCCTGAAAACGGAAGGAAGTACACAGAAGGTCCCTAAACCTAATATTTCTGAAATTACCTCTTTTAAAAGGATTGCACGGGGTTTACGGCACTCAACTGGTAAATACGTGTTCATTGCTAGCTCGGATTAAGCTTGTAGTAAACTCTCTCAGTCGAATGATGATCCGTCTCCGTTTTCTGGCAGGCCTGACTAGTAGCGACTATGTTGCCAGATTGGACAGTGTTTTACCCCTCAATATGTTAGGCTATTTTTAATCGGCTATAACTTACCAAAAGGTTCTCGGTGTATATATGTGTATATCCTATAACTTGTTGCCAATTTTAGTGGGTTTGATCGTCAAAATGGTGAATCACCCTGATTGTGAATTGAATCTGGCAACCCAGTTCGCAGCAGTGTAGGGGCCAGGCTTGAGCTCGGGGGCAACAGAAGCTTTAAGTTCATCGTTTATTTGTGGTTTATTTACAACCCTGTGGTCCAGGTTCTCCGTGCATCTGTGAGTACATTGATTACCGAGTTAGATTTCTTCCACAGAGGAAGTTTAGGACAAGTTTGCATGCTTTTAATGTCAGGTTGTGCATATTTAATTTTGACGAAGGCCGCTTTAATTTCTTACATAAAAAAGCATGAAGATGGAGGACACTGGTGCAGTTTACTGATCAGAATAACGCAGAATGATGATGGTGAAAACCTTGTCGGCATTAGATGAAGGGGGGGAAATCCATGTTTTACCTGCAGCAGGGGAAAACAGCAAACCAGTGATGGAGCTGCAGTGAGTTTGGGGTGTTTTTGGTCGATTTCTGTAAAGTGCGTTTTTTTTTTTTTTACTTAGTTTTAGTGCAGTTGGCAACATCATGAGGGCTTTATACACGTCTCCGTCTTCAGACTTTTCTCATGAAGTTTGTTTCAACCAATATGTCGCATAGTATTAGGAAAATGAAATGATTTTAGATTTGTATATTTATGACGTCATGGTAGCTGTAGCCCGCGCGAGCTGTTTATTCTTGAGCGTCGCTTGCTTTTGAGTTGAACCAACGCCAGATTCGCCCCTTTTACTTGTTTATGACGCAGTTCCTGAGTGTCGACTGAAAACCTCCCTTTTACGCCCTTTTTCTTTCCTTTCTACTTATCCGAGTCTCCTAGTTAAGCCTGTGCTGTCTAAAAAGGGATTAAAACACTGAACAACGTCCAACTCCTCGGTGATTAAGTTTAGTTCATGAACATGGCACCCAAAGAACCGTTAGTCATCTCTGTCTTCTGAGAGATTAAACTCAAAGGTTGATGCTGTGGTCCGGGAATGATTGGGTCCCCAGTCTGAGGAAGATTGCATGTGGATTTGATCCAGGACACAGGGGTTATAAACCCTCCTGAAGCTGAAATAGGGGTGGGGGTGTGTGTGTGTGTGAGAGAGAGAGTGAGTTAGTTAGTTAGTGTTTATGAATTCCTCCTTTGTGTCTCAGATGCTGTGCCTGACCACAGGAAGGCTGGGGACGCTGTTGTCCCGGAGGGCAGTGGCCGCTCTCAGGACCCCTACAGCCAGGATGGCCAGCCATGACCAGGGTAAAGGGCTTCACTACTCTGTGCTTTATGCTAACTGGACCGAGCATGGCCACCGCCGTCAGAGTTGTCATGGCAAGACTGCTTCTCAAAAACAAGTACAGTGGTACCTTGACATACAACATTAATTCGTTCCTGGAGCAAGGTCGTATGTCAAGTGTCGTGAGACAAATCGAATTTCCCCGTTAAAATGAATAGACTTACTAATCATTCGTTCCAAACCCCCAACAAAACACGCCAATTTCTTTTGGTACGTGTTTTTTAAAGAAGAGAAATGTACTACATAAATAACAAATGTAAAAAACAATAATAAAACATATAAATAAAAGTGAACGTAAAGAAATAAAGTGGTTTTATTAAGTGTACTTTACCTTGAGGATCACAAGAAGCGATGATGGAGGCGGAGCAGTGAGGTGTAGGACGGACGTTGGTGGTGGGAGGAGGAAGAGATTGTCGGAGGAGGTTTGTTTACATGACGTACGTCGCCCTCTAGCCCTCTATCGCCAACTGAATACTTGCTAGACGCTTACAGAACATTACTAAATTTATTCTGCACTTTACGTAACGCTAAACTTGTGCTACACTTAATTTGATGGTAGAATTACTCCGCCCGTACTCCTTGCACAAGTCCGTGATGCGCACACTTTGAGCGTGTTTTTCAATGATTTTCTGCTTTATATCTAAGGTAAGTGGCCTCCTCTTCTTCTCAGCACCAGCCTTGCTACTCACCCTCTTAGGACCGATGATGAAAATACAGGGTACAGTACAAATAAAGTTCCAAAAGGACACAAAGAACACAAAACGAAGGGAGGAATGCTGTAGTGATGCATACTCAGTGAGCTCGACACGTGATCTGTACGTCGGCTTGGGGCTGACTGAGACACAGGAACGCGTGATGGCGGCGGGTCACACGAAACGTGATGAACTCACAAATGCCGTATCGCAAAAAACCTGTCGTATCCCAAAGCAAAAAATAGCCTCACATCAACCTCGTATCTCAGAAATGTCGTAACCTGGGTCGGTCATAAGTCAAGGTACCACTGTACAGTACTGCTAGACAGGGCAATTTTTTTCACAACCCACATGGCGGTTATTTCATTTGAAACACGTGTGTGGCCTGTAACGAAAGCACAACTTTTCTTTAGCGAAGAATCTTCTCGCAACAGCTGTGATATGTTGAAAATAACTTCAGATGACTGTATGAACGAGTTACGACACCTTGTGCTGTTTGGCTGCGCTCGACACCTGAGATGGTGCGTGTGCACTGTGCTGAAGCCCATCTCCTCCACCAGGCCCCCTCAGAGACCTCAGGACACAGCGCAGAGCAAGAGCATGCAGGTGGAGTGGGACACGTGAATGTAATCATAATCACCTTTGCGTGTACAGTTGATCATCTCATTAATGTACTAATCGGACTTGAATAGTCTGATGTGAAGTGTTTTAGTGTGAGGGGGTTAAAATAATGGAAATTGAAGGAAAAACGCCACTAAGGTCCATCAAAGTGCTACCCAAGTACTGTACACATGACAAGCAGTATAACGACCAACATAAGTAGGCAAGTACACTGAGGTGAAAAACACCAAATAATCGCCGAAAAAACATTTATAGCTTCACAACGACCACAGCTCACCTGACGCTTGTAAGCAGCTAGTAGCACGCACGCCACCACCGCCTAGCAGACAATTGCTGAACTACTGGACTCAGTTGCCAACACCTGGGATTTTTAAACTTTCGTACTGAACATTCTGGCTAATGGATTATGTATTCAGACCAGCGGATTTTGTCCGTTGCATCCGATATCAATTAATGCGGTGTCTGTAGAGGATCAACTGTATATACTGCCATTGCTCTGACATTTAAAGCATTTGGATCAGAATTGAAAACAATGCAAAATGTACATGAAAGTGTCCCACTTTACCTGTATTCACTTGGTTTTGATATTATATGTTAATTGTCTTAATCAAGGGAGTGCCTAGGACCGGGCTCTTGGGCTGCAGCCCCGGATGTGTTTTCTGTAGCCCCGAGCCTGTCCTGCTGCTCGCACGTTTCTTTGCTTTGATGAGATTGACCATTTGAGTTTGTTCAAACCCGACCCTCGGCACGCCCCTGGCCCCTCCCCCTTCATTCTGCCTACTTCCGCAGCACTACTGTTCACCTGTCGGATTTAGACTTTCACCAAATGCACACACACCCGACTACATTCTGTTCTCTCTGGGATTTTCTTTTGCTCATTAGGACATGAGCGATGAGACTTTTGCTGATAGTTACCCTGGTTAACTCCATTACTGTGCTCTTTAGCTACGTTGTAGTTAATCCATATAAAGTTTGAGTTCACGATCATTATTTGCCATCAGGCAGATTAGCCCACTGACAGATAGCTAACTGTTAGCTGGCTAATGTTGGAGCCAACGTGTCTGCTCAGTAAAATCCAATGATCTGGATAAGTAATCAATAAAAAAAAAAAAAAAAAAAAAAGCCTATGTGTCCTGCTACCTTTTGTTGTTTTGTGTGTTCACTTAAATTCTGGCTCATTTAGGCTACCTAGATGTCAGCAGTCATTAGAAGGTGGTGGGTGGTTGTTTGGACAAAAACCATTCCTCAGCAAACTCTTCTCAAGTCTAAAATGTGGTGCTGAGAAGCCATAGACATGGAGTGCAAGTTACTGAGTCGGTGTCTGTTGGGTATTTTTACCCACCATTAACCTGATATGCCACCAGAGCTGCACAACTTGAAGATCATGGTCGTGTTATTAACAGAGTAAGAGAATCAGAACAGAATGGTGGCAGAAAAGCTTTTTGAGCACACAGATAAGTTTGAACAGCCTGACTTGAATGTTCTGCAAAAGTGCGCATGTGCACACAAAACCAGACACCTTCCTTTGGCCACTAGTTTTTGTGCATGTTATCTGGCCTGTTTTATGTCCTGAACACTACAAAGCAGCAGATGTAGCATATGCCTGCTGTGTGTATTGTTTATCTAACCTGGTTATGTTCTCGTATGTTTAGTCAGGTGAGTTTGAACAGACTGACTTGAATATATTTGTCTTTGATGAAACTTGTGCTAGAAGTAAATCAAGAAGGCTATATGATGAGTGGAGCCGTTGTCATCATGAACTCTTAAGTGATGATCGCTGCCTTTGGAGCTTTGTAGATGAACTCCTGTACTAATAGTGAATAATTGGGAGCTACATAACCGCCTTTCTTTTCACCGTGAGGTCGCAAAAACGGGATGATCCTAAGCTAGAACAGAGCGTGTTGGTGGGCATGTAGACAACATGTTGGCTAAGCCCATCACCTCAGGACACTCTTGACATGCCTCTGGTCTTTTGCGTTTTAATGATCTGAGAAGCCTGGGTTCCCCTAACATTTCATTAAAATGCAATAATGAACTGTTTCCCAAAATGTCTGATTCATCAGTCTTGGTGCAATTCAGTAATTTTGCAAATGGTTAAGTATCTCAAGGCAAGATCACACTATTTGTTAAACTTACAATGTTTTCTGGTGAACAGTGCAGTGTGCAGTAAAATCTCCTTTCAAGGCCCCAACACTGGGCTACCATGCAACCATTGAAGCCTTTGTATCTGTAAGTGTCTCTCTCTCTCCCTCCCTCCTTCCCACTGGGCAGACAGTGAAATTTGGGCAAAAAGATGAAAAGCATGGCTCTTGCATATGACTCGATTCCCTGTGTTCATACTGAAGAACCATTCAGAAGAATCGAATGGTTTGCAAATGTAGCAGCACTCTTTGGCAGTCATATTGTTCTGATTTTAAAAAAGACTTGAGGCTCACACTTAAGAGGAAAGGATAATTAAATAAGATGGTGGAATAACAAGCAATGCCCATTTGAGGTTCATGCTTCTTGCGCACCCTGTAGGGTTTTGGGTTCACCAATCATAGGAAACAATGTTTGTGCTGAACTTTTATTGCAGTAATATGATTCATAATGCTATTGTTTATATAGGTTCATCCCATGTAAACATACAACCACACAGTACAAAATAATTAGCGTTATGAGTCCTTTCTCTATTGCATACATTATTCTGTGCTTGGAAGAAACTTTGGCAGAGCTACTTTTACACTGGCGATGTCACCTGTGGTACTGATCAATCAGTGTATGTTGCTATCAAGTGGCTCGTCTTGGTTATGTGTCCAGTAGGGGACGCTCTCGTCTTGGGGTACAGTAAAAGCTCCTTTTAAGGCATTATAGTGTACAGTTGGTTCTTTTATTCAGTTCTACTGCTTATGTTTTATGGCAAGCGGTTTTAAACAGTAGGGCTGACTCGAAGTGATTTAATTTTCCCTAATGGAAATCCTATTTCTACACGTCAGTGTAAGTTTAAATAAATTGCTAATTTAACCCATTAACTGCCAAATTTTTCTTCTGAAAATTTTCAAGTATTTCTATTAATTTGCATCCAAAAAACATCTACTTTCAAGAAATATGTCCGTTAATATTTCTGAAATTTCAGTTTGTAGTCAAAGTCCCAAATGGGGATCATGGCACATGCCATCTATTTTTTTTTTTTAATTTTTTTTAATTTATTTTTTTTATGCCATTCAATATATGATCCCCAAATGGGGACCACGGAAGCTAATGGGTTAATATCTGTAATCGTTTTTCCATACATTACCACATGCAGAAATTATGTATAGAACTTGTATACATTTTTATTTAAATACATTTATATAACTGTAAAAATATTTATGTATAAATTGTATTGCTTGGGTTTTTAGATTTTGAGATCTTCAGTTTAAATGCTCGTCCATAATTCCCTTTTCACAAGTAAGAATACCAGTTGCGGATCTCTACAAGTCAAAAAGGTCATTTTCCATTTCGGATATCTACAACGGCAATTTCTGATATGTCCGACGCCTCTAAAAACCATTTTGGATAAGTTGCCCTAATTTGCAGCATGTTTTTGGATATGCCACCCTAATTTGCATATTCTTTTCCACGTGTCAAAATATCCCAAAAGTGTCCTTCAGTTTGACATGTAAAAACTATTTCTGATATGTGTGCCGGCATAAAGTTCAGCCACCGGTTGACCTTTGAGAGGGCTGGGCTGTGATGTTTAACACGTGGTAAAGCTGATGACGCCACAGAGTGTGGCGTGAATTTGCATATTCTTTGAGATGTCGATTTTAACTGATGTGTTTAAAACAATATTGAAATGTTATTTAATTTCAGATTTGTGCTCCAATTTGCCTATTCTCTCTGGATGTTTCCTATTTAGTATATTATTTAAATGTAATATGTTGACTAGTGGAAATTCCTTTTTTTTTTTTTTTTTTTTTTTTTTAATCTCCGTTCAAGTTTGGCTAGTTATGAATGGAATAGCAGATATCTTATCTTATTTTTACTAGTAACGATGACATTTATCACTAGTTACAAATGCATTTTCGGATATCTGAAGTACAGTTTTAGATGTTTTGAAATGTGGTGATGGATATCTTGGTGCATTCTTACTGGTTAAAATTCCATTGTGACATACAAATTGAATTTTAGTTATCTGGAATCTAAGGGCAATTGTAGATATCTGCAATGAACATGTCCTAGTTTAAAAAAAAAAAAAAAAAAAAAGTCTACCTAGTCTAAAAGCAACTGACGATATCTAGAATCGCCATTACTGATATTTGATTAAATGTTTTCCTCTATCCTGTCTCAAGTGTCCCAGCAGACTGACATGTCTCTGCCCTTGTACTGGGATCGCCGGGACATCCCGCTACCAGACAGACCTTACAACAATGCCCTTACTGCTGTCGAGAAGAGTCTGAAACAAAAAGAGAGAGGCCCATGGAACGACCTTTCAAAGGAGGAGAAAATTGCCCGTTTGTATCTTATCCTTGTTATTCCACAGCCGTGCCAACATTCAGTACATGCGCACTCATTCTTGATCTATTCATTCCTAGGTTTTTCTTGATTTTGACTATTTTCTGCATTGTAGAACAATACTGAGGACATCGCAACTAATGAAATAACATGGAATTGTGTGGAGAACAAAAAGAAAATTGTTACAATACGTTTCATATTTTAGATGCTTCGGATTAGTCAGCGTTTACCTTGATGCCAATAGTGTGTAAAGCCGTCATCTTAACCAGCTTCATGAGGTAGTCACCTGGAATGCTTTTCAGTTAACAGGCGTGCCTTGTCAAAAGTTTACATATGTGGAATTTCTTGCGTGTGAGACCGTCAGCTGTGTTGTCAAGTTAGTGTTGGTATTACAGTAAATAGCCCTACTCCCCTGTAACTGTAATAATCCATACATCGAGAAGCACTCGACTACAGTAAGTAAAGAGAAACGGCAGTCTATCATTACTTTGTCATGAAGTGCCTTAAGTAATAAAAGTGAAGAAAAATGTTGTTTGGTAACATGGTTCACTGTCATTTACTTTAGGTTTTTCTTCTGAAGAATTTCCAAGGGTGCCAATAATTGACGTTTTTGTTAAATATTTGATTAACGGTTAATGAAATGTGTGTGTGTGTGTGTGAGAGAGAGAGATTAAGCTACCATAATTCACATTTGTTTGTACACCTACCTTCAGTCATCAGCCAGTTTGCGTTCTGACTCAGTGTACAGGATTATGTTTAAAGAGACGTACGCCGAGATGAAGAAGCCCACAGGCGAGTGGAAGACTGTGCTGGCTGGAATGTTTTTCTTCATGGGTTTTACAGGCCTGGTGGTGCTCTGGCAACGAATCTATGGTAAGCTGGAGCAATCATGCCCAAGTTTTAGTGAACTTTATAATAAAAATAAATTAATTAATTAATTAAAAAAAGGCATCTATGATGACACATTTTGGGTGTGTTTATTCCATTTAATGCTTAAAAACTGCTTGAGTATAGAACAGAATTAACATAGCTACTGTTGCTAGGGGTAGTATGAGAGATGTATAAATAATAATAATAAAAAATTGGATGATTTTAAAGTTGCGAAATTGTGTATTTTGTGCTGAGTCTGTGCTGAGTTTTTTTTTCCCTCCTCCCTTCTTTCTTCCCCAGTGTATCCTCCTCTTCCTCAATCATTCGATAAAGAGTGGGAAGCTAAGCAGGTGAAGAGGATGCTGGACATGCGAGTGAACCCGGTGCAGGGATTCTCCGCCAAGTGGGACTATGAGAAGGGCCAGTGGAAATAATTTCAGAGGGGGTAGTTAAAACCATGGTGCGTCTCCCCACCATGTATGTAAACACTCCACATCAAAATGAGAAGTTGTTAAAGGGTCTGCACTAACTGCCTGGGAAGTCCTGGCTCTCTCGGTCTGAAGTGTGTAATAAACTGATCTGGTATGGAACAAATCATGACTCAAGTCTCATCCTACGCATGTCCGGTGGTAGACACCCTTATCCAGAGCTACCTGCATCCATTTTTCTTTAATGTCAGAATCAGAATACTTTATTAATCCCTGAGGAAATTGTGTGGTCACAGTTGCTCCCAGACAGTAAAGAAAGGAAGAAAGAAGTAAATTGCTATCAGGTTAAGGTACCAGTATTAAATAATACAATATAATAGCTCTAATTTACCCATGTTACAATAACTCAATATACAATAACTAACTTATTATAACGATATTACAAATGAGCGGTGACGGTTAAGGGCCGTCATATTAGTTCGTTATACATTCATATTAGAATAATCACCTCTATAAACATTCAACTTTTAATGATCACAAGCACAGACCCGGTCCTTTGTGATTGGTCTTTTATTCACTTTCAATGATATCAGACATACCAAACAAAAAAAACAACCTTCTAGGACAAAACATTCAGTTTGGGGAGATGATGTGGTTTAAATAAACTAAACGCATTAAAAAAATAGTTTCTTTTTTTGTCTTCGTATTTTCAGGTGAAGTTGACTAGGTACAAACACAGTGAGTTTAAAAAACAAAAAACACACCTCAAAAGAAATAATGGAGTTTAAGGCCATAGGAAAGAACACTATGTGTTATAAATATTTTCAAGACATCCAAGAGGCTTTAAATATTTTTAGCTATGCTAATATGCTACTCTAAATGCAATTTAAGTTACCTAAGTTTACATAGTGTCCTGCCAAGGTCATTTCACTCTGCCAAGCTGTTCTTATACACTATCACCATAGAACACTCAAGTCTCTCATCTGGTAAACACACACACACACACACAGCCACACACACACACATACTCACACACAGCATGCAAGCAGCGATTATTTTTCTTTATATGGAATGCATTCTGTTAAATCAGTGTCTACAGAGCAGCTGTAATATACATTTTTGGGCAGTTGAAGATCGCAGATCAGTGCCATGTTTAATGTTTTCTCAGCATGTAGCTTGGCATTGTAAAATCTTCCTCGACTGAGTCTAACGATAGAGGGGCCCAAAAAATGCATACACACACAATCAGCAATGGTTAACGATACCCATTTTTTAAAATCCAATTTGACTTCTGGGATCAGTGTGTAAAGGCATATATACAGTAATACAGCTTTTATACTTTTCATGTTGAAGTATGTATACATTGTTTTGGACCCCTCTGTATATGATCTGCATAAATCCTATTCAGTTATGTAGATATGGAAAACAACCACCAAAAAAAAACCCAAAACAACCCTAAGTATTTGTGGATGACTAGATTTCTATTCTAGCTTTTCAATGCTGACTCCCCAGTGAACATGTTCACTAGATCTGGTATGACAACGGCATTCATTTCACACCCTAGATTTTAGCACGTGTTCCTGAAAGCTATCCTGAATTCTTTTCAAACGACAAAATGAACCCGCCGGCCAAACACCATTAACGTTATCAGACAGAAAACATGTTTGACTTTTCCAATGAAGCTAAGCGCGTTTGCTTCTGGTCACTGTAAGGTGCAGAGCAGCAAGTGGCCTCACTGAGTGATGAACAAATCGAGGCGCCAGGACAGCAAAAGCCACTAACCTTTACGTTGAAACACAGCAGTAAAAGACAGAGACGACAAATAAAGATGAGACATCAGGGAGAGATGGCCTGTAAGGCCAAAAAAACCCCAAAACAAAACCTGTTTAAAAAGTTTTCACAAATTAAATGAAACAAGATCACGTATAATTTTATTAATCTGTATTTATAAAATAAAAAAGGAATGTGTGTGCCTTTATTTGAATTTGTAAGTGAGGGTTTGTGGTTTTTGCATGAGCACAAGGTTTCAAATTTAATTTTATATTAAATCTGGTGTATTCATTCCTTCATCTAACTGCTTTATGCTGGTCATGGGTGACCCGGTGGACCTGGAGCTTTGCTTGGAAACACTGCGTTTGGGGGGGCACGACCTGCTGAATGGGAGGTCAGTCCAAGTTTCAGGGTGATCTTGTGTGGGAAGAGGGAGAAAACCCAGGAACCTGGTGGGAGAAATCCCACACAAACTAACTCGCACCCGAACCTTGGAAATATGAGGCAGTGATCCCCGTGCCATGCAGAATGTATTTAAAATCAAATTCAATTTAAAAGTGGTTAATTTTTTTCTTCAATTTGAATGAAACTCAATTTTGGGATTTTTCCAATTGATTTCCAATACTGTTCTTTAAATTAATAAAATCTGCAAACTGGATGGGAATTTGACACCTGGTTATTATAAAACTGAATTAGAAACCTTGCGCACAATCTCATGCCATGGAACACAATCTCAACTTTGAAACAACATTTTTTCCAAAAACAATTCACACAAAGTCCTAAACATTCCGACTCGTCCGTTTATAATTGAGATTACTGTGGCGCCCTTCTCGTTCCACACGTCCCCTCGACCCCTTTACGGCACCCTCGTGCACAGCAGATGGCATAGCTGTTAAGATTTCAAGGAGATCTGGGAAAAATGCAAGAAAGCGACAGGAAACATTCGTTCATTTGTAAATAGCAAAATAAAATTAAACCAGGACGTACACTTACAACAGAAGCACCCACCCACCCCCGAACAAAACAGCATTTTGAGAATGACTATAAATCACCAGCTGATAAGTTAATTAGAACTAAAGAAAGCTAAACGTCTCATCTACAACCTGCTCTGATGGTGTTCGCAATTTTTAATGACACGAACCACCACCAAAACCACACACACACACACACACACGACACAGTGGACTCTTGTCGCGATGTGTCTTAATCTAACTCTATTACATGTTTACACGCGTTGATGCAGTGTGGCAACAATAACAGAGAGGAAAGGGCCAGCTCTAGCTCTTGGTACAATACTCCCAATGGTGGAAAAGAAAGAAAAATTTCAACCAATTCAAATTTAATAGTGAGACAATAAAAAAAAAAAAAAAAAAAGAATAATAAAACACGGAAATTTCTTAGTTGCTTTTTTTTTTTTTTATCTGAACAGGCACTCGTATAATATCTGAGAGAGCGCACGGTCATTTAGGGGAGAGAAAAAAAAACCAAAAAAAAAAAAACTGAAAAGCTTTAACAAAGCTTCCGAGCCTCCTCACCAATCCCACACATAGCATCACGCTCAGCGTCTCAGGGCATTTTTTTTCTGGACGGAAATCAACCTAGAACTCAAAACCAACCTACGGAATTGCCCAGAACTGACTTGCAAAGTTCAGTGAAGAAGCTAAGCAAATCTCCTTCCCCTGGTTGGCCCTTATGGGTAAAGTGGCCACATTGCGAAGAACTCCCACATTGGACGTGGAACTGTAGTGCAACGTTTTGAACATGTCCTGTTCGTCCATTCAGCCCTGAAGGGTCACAAACATGAACAGAGACTCCATCTAGAACCTGTGAGTAGTAGGTGCTTCACTTAGAAACTACGTTTTCCAAACAGATCTGTATCGCTGCTAGTCACTGTCCTCTTTGAAGATAAAATAATGTGTATATTTAAAAAGCCTAAAGCAGGAATTTTTTTTTATACAAAGAACGAACAGAAATAATGATCTGTGTGGAAAGTCTGACAAGTGATGACTTCTTTTATAAAATATATATATAAAAAAAAAAAAAAAAAAAAAAAAAATAAGCTTGTGACTTAAGCAATCCAAGCCTTATGATAATGAGGAACATCACTGTTTTGGGCCAAGAAGCAACAAGTCCCTTTTCACCAGGTTGCAACGATGTATATGAACTTTACAGTTGTGCTTGGGCCACTCATACAGTCCACAGTGCACCGCGAGAGGAGAACGAGGGTGTAAACATAACATTTCTTGGCAAAGAAAACAAAACGAGTACAAAAAAAAAAAACCTTTCAGGGAGTAAAAAGTTCCTTCATGTACATTTGAGGTGTATACTGGGGGGAGGACGATGCTGCGTCTTCAGTAATCTCTATTGGCGCTTTCGAACGATGAGCGAGCCCAACAGGACTCCTGTGATCAGCACCATCCCTGCCAGCATCCACTTCTTGAAGCCTTCCTGGAACTTCCTGTTCTCCGCTGCTGCGTCGTTCCCAAAGATCTCTGCAAAACGCTCCTGTAAAAAGCAGACACACAAAAAAAAAACCACTCATTCTCAGAAAAAGAAAAGCTGATGCAATCCATTAATCTAACACCATATTCTCCAGCACATGTCGATCACGGCCCACACCACAGTGGCATCAGGTGGAAAATTCCAGAAACGGTCAAAAATGTCAAGTTCCTTCACCAGTGAACTCACAAGCGCACACACCACTGTCCAATCCTACTGTGGCTCCTACAGCCAATCACACACCTCCTTTAAGGACCTGCCCTTTCCAGGCCTCCTTCTGACACAACCCTTCCTCTAACCAAGCTTGTGTGCACTTAAAAAAAAAAAAAAAAAATCAATCAAAGTACAAAACGGAATCACCAGGGGGCGCACGCCCCTTTACGCAGGGTTACGGATCTGACGACTGGCTTTTAGAGCAGAATTCTATAGCAACCAGTTTTATGCAAAGTGCCGAGAGGGGGATTTCAGGCTTAATGCTGCAGCATGTTTCCAAAGAGAACAGCAAACAAAGTGCCGCGTGTTCACTGAGTGAGCTTCAGCTGAGCATGGCAGTGAAATGAAACGCGTGTGAATTTATTCTTCGGATTAGCCTGTCCTCTGCGCGCTCTGAGTGACATTTTGTATTTCGACCCTGCCTCATAACAAGTCCGTCATAACAACTGAGGTGTTTTGAAGGCTTTGTGTACTGCATGTGTTTTCTTCCTCTCTGCCCCCCACCCACTGCCTAAGTATGAGATCAGGTAGGTACATACCAAATACAGCAAAAATATTTGGAGCATGTAACCATGATTACGCCACACGCTGTAGTCATGCAGACTGATGTCATCCCCCACAGACTTGCCTTTCACCCCGGATTCTGTGCTGTGTCTGTCTGTGCTGGTGTCAGAGAGGGAAAAAAAATGCTGAAGGACTCGACAGAAATGAAAGCACTGATCTGTCTTTCGCTCGAAATAGCGAAGAAATGCAAAAAACCTTAGGAGACTGGATCATGATGTCTGATGATGAAATCTGCTGAATATAATCGACCTTCATAGAAGTGAATCACTGAATCCTCCTGCTTACAGTAAAAGCTTAAACATTTTGCAGACGCCGTAAGAATACTTTCAATGCAAATTTTTTTAACCTGTAATCAAATTTCACACAGTAAAAAGGAAATATACATACAAATAGCTTACATACAAATACGCATATATACACACACATCTATCTATATATCCATCCATCTCTCTGTGTGTGTACACACACACACACACATATATATACATACATACATACATACATACATACATATATATATGTTTGTGTATATATATATATGTATATTTATGTATATATGTGTATGTATATATGTATGTAT
>JAQMCW010000015.1:10263184-10273544 GCA_030068335.1 Chrysichthys cranchii | reverse complement strand
TGTGTGTGTGTGTGTGTGTGTGTGTGTGTGTGTGTGTGTGTGTGTGTGTGTGTGTGTGTGTGTGTGTGTGTGGCATACGCATGAGGGCTGGTAGACTGGAAGATCTCCAGCATGCAGGTGCAGGTAATATCCCAAACTTCCCCACTGAACTTCTCGCCGTTCTGGATCACCAAGTTTTCCAAGCAGTTGGTGCCCGAGCGTGCTAGCTGCTCGTTATCTAAAGACACAGAGTAAAGACTACGTAAAAGCTGTACAAAGTACAAGAACATTTGGTGCGAGAAAACTAGTGCTTTTTTTATTTTATTTTTTATTTCACTGCCTACCAGTTCAGTAGAAGTGGTTCTAGTTATAGGATTGGCACCTTGACATGCATTTGTGTCACCAAAAGCCACATTGTGGCATTTCATTTCTGCACAAACGTAAAAACAACTTATGGAGGAACAACTTCAGATTTTTAAGTTTTTACTGCCGTGATAACATTAAACATATTTTCCATTAAACAGATTCATTCAGTCATATGCCAGTTTATGGTTTTATTATTATTGACAAAATTCCTCTCACCAGTAATTTGTTTGCAGCCTGTATACGCATGTTGACGAAACAGATAATCAGATCATATAAACTCTCGCTCCATTTTGGACTGCTGATCTAGCATTTAAGAGTCATTACTGTGAGCTTTTGAACGGTCTCACAAAAAAAAAAAAAAGGGTAGAAAATTGCCTAGAATTAGAACCATCCCATTCTTAGGGTTATTACGACAGCGTAAAGACATAAGGGTAAAACTCTGACCTTTCCCCTGTATCACTCGAGTCTGTACATTCAAAACACTAGCACAATGACCACCATTAACCACCAATGAGCAATATGTACACTAGGTCTCATGTCATGTCATGTCCTGTCATGTATGAGTCCATGGAGCAAGGAGTGTGTTCCGGTGAGTAACTGAAAGCTCTACCTTGTTTGACGCACCACTGCAGCTGAGCAAAAACATCGACCAGCAGCACCTCGCTGAGCGGCTCGTAGAACTGCGTGAAGACATCGCAAATAGCGTAGAGCGCGTGGTTACACGTAGTGGTCATCCATTCGGTTTTCTGTGGAAGACAAAAGCACAATAGATATGGTCTGTCACTTGCGGTTTATTTATTTCAAAAGTTTTACAAGGATCCAGCAAGTCACGAACACATCTGTGCAGTAGGAGAAAAACCACTCCATTTCTACATACTCCTACTTCTAAAAGGATAAATGATCAATTATAAAAATGTATCAATAATAATATTAATAATAATAATAATAATAATAATAGTAATAATAATAATAAAAGGCACTCTTTAAAATATATTTTTGGCATAAACATATATTAAGGCCCTAACATTTGCCTTTACACACCCATAATAAGCAAGTCTTTTGTTAAACAAAAAAGCAACACAGATGCATTGAACAGAATTTTGGTCCTGGACTCACTAGAGTATAAATATATATTTAAATAAATATTAAAATTAAATAAACATTTCCTTTTTATGGCAAATATGGTTTCCCTCTGGTTCACCTCAGTCTGCTGCTCTGGAAGTTTCATGTTGTCAAAGATGCGGAAGACAATGCGGAAGAGATCGTGCCACCAGTGCTTCTCAAAAGTGTGTCCATAACTCTTCATGATCTCAAACATCACTGTCAGACCTCTAAAAAAAAAAAAAAAAACCCACAGACACACAAACAATGTCAACAGCCTGAAATATCAGCAAGAGTGTGACAGAAGACGTTGTGGAACTGGGTCAGCCTACCTGGTCCTGATGTCCAGCTTGCAGCGGTTGATGATACAGGAGAGCTCGAAAAGGATGGGGAACCAGCCTCGCACCCACACCCGATCACCAGGTGCGACGTTCATGTCATCACTTGTGTACTCTCTTAGGACCTGTGCAGGATGACCGTGAGAAAGAGCATGACGACGCGATCTTGTCTTGAGCTCTTAAAGCTATAGTAAAGTGCAAGTGCTCACCTGTGGTCTCTCGGACACATATTTGGCACAGTGGCGAATGAGCCGGATGGCTTCCATGCTCGTGTCAGGGAACGCAGCATTGCACACAAACTCAGACAGACACTTTACAGCGTCCTGGAATGAGTCGATGGCTGCTGCAAAGTGCTGCTGAAAAGTTTTCACTAAAACATGAGGGGAAGGGTAGAGAAGAGGAGTGAACATTAAAACACTTTTACTAAAGACTAGTTCAAAGAGCATTGCTGCTGGTATTGCTGCTCTCTCAGACACGGAGATGATACGCACTGACAATGTGTCCTGTGGTTTGGAAGGCAAGCTCCACTATGGTCTCATCGTGGTCTGATGCTGCCTGGTGGAACACAGAGAAGATGTTCTTCCAGCCTGAGCGGATATTGGCTGCCTGCGAGTTCACCATTTGAGCCACACAGCGGATCACCATGTCCCGGATTGTCGGGGACCTTCATGGAGGTGGGAGAAATCAAAGTAAAGGCAATGCTGGCCAAATTATTATAATATACTGATTCCACAGCACTCTGTTTCTCTAACCTGTTCTTCTTCATAATGTGTTCAAACGGCCTAAGGAAGTCCTTCTGGAAGCGGAAGTTGGCCAACTCTCCTTTCTCCAAAAACTTCATGGAAAGTTGTCTCAGAGAGTCCACAGCAAAGATGGCCACATCTTCATTAGGGTTGCAGCCCACCTGGAAGAAGAGTACGAGTAAATGAGGACACCTCAGAAATAAGCTACTACAGATTCTGCACAATGTGATAAATAAAGACTAGAATGATAAATCCATTAGAAGCAGAGACAGAGCTGACCTTGTTGAAGTGGTCTCCTATGACCTGCCAAATGCGGGACCACTGCAGTCGGATGCGGTTCATGTTGTAGTAGGAGATCTCCACAATCTTCTGAAGGCTGAACATTCGTGGCTGGTGAGCAGAGGCCAGTTCATCCATAGACACCGCACACAGCCAACGCACAAAGTCCACTGCAAGAGGGAAAAGGAAAAAAAAGAAGAAAAAAAAAAGAAAAGAAAAAAACGGTGCATCATTAAAGTCAACGGTGATTTGATCAAAGACATGAATTTAAGATTGTGGTATTTGAGTTTGCAATTTTAGTGAAGTCAATTAAAGTACACAAGGGCATAAATAAGTATACTCTACAGGGTTAAGGGTTACAGCTTAAGATGTTATGTAAAGCTACACACGCTTGCGTGAACTCAAACTATCATCTATGCACCAAGAATACAAATACAGGAAGTACAGATGCAGGAAGTATGCCAGAAATGCTGACAATTCAGACAACTGCACACATATCTCCATACCAATTGCATTTCCATCAAGTCTGGTGGATCCGGTGAAAATTCTAGAAGACAAAATGGAAAAACAAAAGAAAAAAAATATCGGTGAAACAAAACAAAAAAAAAAGTAACACCAGTAAATATACAGCTTTTTACCAGTCACTATTCTCTCACCTGTCCACAGCTACCACTACACTCTGAGAGCTGGTTTCGCCTACTGACTCCTGAATGTGAGCCATCTGACGTCTGTCTGGACCCCCAACTAGTGTGCCTGTGAAAGGTCAAGAATACAGTCCCAAACAACATGCTGAATAAGTACAAGGATAATACATGAACAATAATACATTCTACCAAGTCTTTCTATGAAAACTCAAACTCATCATAACATGCTAAAATGCCATTGAGAAGTTGGTGTGGCCCTTAAGTGTTTAGTCTGTTTAATTTAAACCCTGGTGCAGTTTCCTCTTTGGTGCAGTTATTTATGTGACTTGCGACATGTTCTGGAGATTTGGCCCAACAAACAAAAAGGTTAAAGAAACAATGGACGCATATGTAGACTGTTTTCACCAACTAGCTACTAATTTACTTTAGAGCCAACTCCAAACTGTGCTCTCCATGCTCACTTGTACACTTGGTGTTTTCAATGACAAACTGCTGAGAGTTTCATAAGTACAATTTCAGCCCTAAAATGCTACTCAGACATGAGTTTTTTTTCCCATTATTTTTGTTTTATGTCAATTTTTTAGGCCACTCAGCCCCAAGTGCCAATTTTAGATTCATTCAAATGGACTAACAGGTGTGAAAGCACCCTAAGAACCATAAATCACATTCACAGAGTGGCTCACCTAAGCCAAGAGGCATGAACTCCTCTCCGCCAGCAGGAAAGCCCTTAATGCCACCTCCCTGGTCTCGGACTACACCTGAGATATAGCGTGTCTTCACGCCGGTGCCAATCAGCTGAGCCAATTCCAACTGACTGATACACCGCAGAATCTACATAAGGGAGCAGACAACATCAGATCAGGTGTGAAATCAGGGCTTCATAGCTAATCAGATAAGAAGAGCAAAATGGAGTGCTGAGCTCTAGTGCAATGACCACCTCATGCCAGGAGTTGCCCAAGTAGTTCCCATCAGTGTGTGCCACAGTGATGAGGGTCTTAATGGTGTCAATGTTCTTCTGTTTCATCTCTGTAATGCTGGAGCTAGCTGTGAGCAGTGTAAACCTGGCCAAGGCCTGAATATATGCATCCCGCTCCAGCTACACAAGCGCGCACACACACACACACACACACACACACACACACACCACATAAGTGTGAAAAGCCTGGTCACACTAAGGAGCTATCATTGCACTGATTCATGTGTTGAACTCACCTGCATGCTGAAAATACAGGCAATCCTGATGGCACAACGGATTCCCTCCAGACACAGAGATGCCACCTCCTGGTCATCACAGTCCTGCAGGCCCACACTGAATGCTGCCAACAGGGGTGTCCAGGCCAGCTGTAAAATACAAGCATAATTTATTCATCACTATCCCTGCACTTAAAGACGTATTTTCTAGATTGTAAAATAATCGCGATTATAAAGAGATAGACACATGTCTCGCAAGCGGCTTGATACAAGATGCTGTATGGTTCTAAAAACGGGAGAAGGGAAGAAGCAAAGCGGAAAGGTCTGGTACCTTAAACATGGGTCGGACATGCTCCAGGTGGGTGGCGCTGAAGAAAGGAGCCTGAGCATGGCTCACAGCTTCCATCAGGGCTTTAGCTGTCTTCGCCATCTGCTCCATTTCCATATTATACAGCAGCCGTCTCTGTTTCTCACTAGCTACACCTGCCAGCAAAGCAGAGCCTAATTCGGTTAGCGTCCTGATCAAGGAAATACATCTTTCTGTAGGTTTTTATTCAACTAAACTAATCGCAATATCTTCAATATTTCATGCTTGTTAATGCTATATAAAAGATTAAATAAATTCACCGGATGAAAGAAACTTCACTCCCTCACGCCGAAAAGAACTTACTCTGCTTGTTGGACTTTGGGGTGATGGAGTACTCTTTGCTCTCCTTCATGGCAATCTTCTTTCCTGCTATTTCATCATAAATGGAGGAGAGGTACTCCTCAGGCAGATCCTTACTGTCGTTAATGCCACGGTTCATCTTAATGTACTGTTCCTTTGTCATTTTGCTCTTCACCTGAGATCAATCAAAAACACTCATTAGGCAAACAGGAATATTTAGAAATTGTGCACGTGACCATAATGGCGTTCAATAAAGGAAATGATAAACAGGCTCATCAAAACAAAGGAAATACGAAACGGATCTTGAATGCATCAAGGCCTGGCATTGATAAGAAGAGAGGCTGAAACTCACCTGTGGGCTGTGCAGATCGGTGGTTAACATGATGATGGAGTACGCCAGCACATAGGCCGTGTCAGCACTAGCGAACAGAGTCTGCCTGGAAACAAACAGCTGAAGGTCAGTACAAAGAGAAAACTAACAAGTGAACCAAAGGTGGAAAATCTGGACAGACAGGAGGCAGAAAAGTTTGCCAATAGAGGAACTGATTAAAACCAAACAAACAATAAATCATACCATGTTATTATAAGAGAATAGTCCTGATTTTACATTAATGAAACTGCAATTTTGTTTCATTTGTGACAGCCTGACTACACAAACTTTCTTAAAACAGTTAAAACAGAAAATATTCATCAATAGGGCAAATTTAATGCGTGGGTAGCTGCATGAATAGCCTTGCTGTCTTCATGGTGGACTCTCTTAAACCCTCACCCCTGATTGCACTCCAGATAGCGTGCTGCAAACTTCTCCATGAGCCGATCGATTTTCTGAGCCTCCCCGGGCAACCTGAAGCCTTCGAGGAACGTGCGCAACGCGGACACAAAGTCCTTGCCACAGAAGTCCAGTTGGTCCACGTAGCAGTACATCACCTCCTTATTGAACTTGGCGTTCTCACCGAGGAACTCCCCAACCTGAGTCTTAACAAAGGGGGCAGAAGATGAGCTGGGAACATTATAGATTAAAGTGACAAAAAGGCAGCAAATGGAAAATAAATACACCTACTGTATCGAGTCTTTCCTCCTGGTGCAGGAACTGAGCGATGTCCTCCGCAGAGGGTCCCAACATGCCTTGCTCCTGAAGGTATTGCACACCCCTCTTGGGCTTTTTATTAAATCTAGCGAGAGCATATGGATGGTAAAAAAAAATTAATAAATTAAGATGTTACAATTTGAACAAGTTAAAAAAAATTTTTTTTTTTACAAAAAAAACAGACTTACAGCTCAATCCCATGCTCAATGATCTCTTTCTGCTGTTTGATAACTTCATACTGTTCAGGATGGTCAGGCTGGGAAGCCTGAACACTGGAGGACACGGCCGAGTCCTGAGAGCCGACGCTGTCTCTGCGAGAGGACAAGTGTTCAGGGAGCTTAGCTTCTACTCCCTCTCCCTCAGCCTGATGCTCCTGACCTAGACATACACCAGAACACAGCAGTGTCCATCACAACCGTCAGTGAATTTAAAAAAAAAAAAAAAAAAAAAAAAAAAGGGGCAGACACACATCGCTGCAGATATTTGAATCACCAAAGGTGATCTAAACCACCACGCAAGACCAATATGGCAAGAGGACAGTACTTAAAAAATGCCTACAAAGGAGGTCTTCTCACCTAGATTGGTCTGGAGGTTAGGGTTGACGTACAGGTCTTTGCTCCACTCCACCATGCATTTCAGAATAGACACCAGGCATTCTAAGCCTTTCTTACGTAAACTCAGCTCCTGCAAAACAAACCAAAACCAAGCACTTGTTCCAGTTAAAGTCCACCTTACTTAGCTGTTTGTACCCATAAAACATCAACATAATACATACGGCTACCTTGGGGATACCATTAAGATTAGGTTTTTGGGAAATGTTCTGCCGTATGTCATTCTGAAAACAACAGACTGTCCTGAAAAATACGTTTCTTTTACACACATCACAACCACAGGTGAAAAAAGGAGAACAAAAAAGGAGAAATTTGCATGTAAAGGATCCAATCCCACTGCAATGCAGGACCATTACATACATTTTGAGCCAGTATCTGACTTCAAACTGAACTGATTAGACTTGGGTCCGTTTTGCCACGCCGTTTTGGGAAGTAGCTAGGGACGTCACTGGATAAACTACTTCTTGAGTAACATGACAATAGTGTAGCTATTTCTAAACTAATGCAACTTTCCCAGTAACAAGCTACTTTTTCACCAAGTAGCACAGTTGGCCTTTTCTCAGAGTGTATCCAAACCTAAAATAGTGAGACACAGACGGAGGGAATACCTGCAGTGGAGTCATTCCCAGCTCCTGTCCACTCCGACCCTGAGCAATTTTTGACAGATCGTTCACCAGCCGCTCAAAGATATTTGCAGCGTTTAGGTCACAGTCATAGTTCACGTAGATATCCACTACACACTGGGCATCTGAAAGAGAAGAGGAGAGACTGCATTCATTCCTATTTAGGCCTTAGTGCAAAACATGTTTGCATAATTAACATGTATTTGTCCATAACTAATGGAAACAGGTCACTGGCAAAGAAGCAGTGTGAGTACCTGCACAAATGCGAGTCAGTGTCTGGATGACCATCCATTTGTGCTCAAAAGAGCTGGTTGATGTTTCCAGAATGGTCAGGAAAATCTCTCTGAAGAACACCTGATAAAAGTCAAGGAGAAGCGATAAAGGTCAACCCAGCTGCATCCGATTCCGAAGATGCGATCAATCAAATGCGTCTACCTTTATTACGGTCTTACCTCAATCTGCATCTTAAGGTGCACTTTAAAGTGGGACAGCAGGGTGAGGAAGATGGCTAGAGAGAGTTCAAACACTTCAGGCACAGAGGAAACTCCATTTTTAGACAGTGCCACACACAAGTATTGCTTGATAGCGTTCACAAACATCTCATGTGTGCGAAACACAGGGCCGGCCCCCTGAAGCACTGATAGCAGCAACTGGAGCGAGACCACCTTGGAGCGTAGCTCATGAGACCTAAAAGTTAGAGAACAATGTCACCATTTAAAAAAAAACAAACAAAAAAAAACACTATATTGAGAAACACTGTTATGAGAAGCAACTTCCACGGACCATCAAATGAATGCTATGTAACAAAATGCCGGCTCCTTGTGGTGTGTTTTTTGGATGGCCAGTAGATTACCTACAAGACCAAACCATCAAAATGCAAATATTTTAAAATGAAAATTAATACATGTTTTTGTTTTTTTTCTTAAAATACACAGGTTGCCCATGCATATCTGCATTCTGGTGGCAACAAGTAAAAACTTGCCATAAATTAGTGATACAGATCTTCGGAAGGCCAAATAAAAGCACGCTAAAGTACTTCCAGTGTCTAGTCACAAAAGTATGCTGTTCTGCAGATACTGAAGAAATTACAAGGGGAGGTCATTACTGAAAATGACTAACAGGTTCTTGGCATAGCTTTCAGTCTTCAGAGGAGGGAAGTCGAGGAAAAGCTTTGTGCGTGTTCATTCTAATAACACGGATTTTTTCTTTTGTTGAAATTCGACAGACATATGCAAGTTATGCAGTATGTCATGCAGTAACAAAGAAAGCTGTGTGTTTACATGGGAACAGATATGTCAGATAGTGGAAGTACATATAGGTTTAACATAGAGGAGTAAGAACAGATCCATGTGGAAAATCAGACCAACAGTGCAACACAGTACTCCCAAAACTTTAAACAGGACCTTTAAAAACAAACAAATAAATAAATAATGTAAAAAAAAATTTTATTTCAACCCCTTTGCCAGAGGTCAAACCACTACAGCAGCTAGCCGAGCAGCATACTTTTGATCAACTGTGTAAAAAAGCAGTGATAAGCTCTAAGAGCACGCATGTGGATGTGTTATCTGCATCTCTATTGACTCGCCTGTACGTAAACTAGCATTTTAATTCATTTAAGCCAGAAATGCCATATACGAAAAAGAAAAATTTGGTTGTGGTGATTGTCAGAGGCTAGAGAAGTAGGGTTTCTGGCTTGACAGACCCCAAAGTGCTGTGTTCATAACATTTCCATGTGTAGGACACAATTTGTTTTATGATTAATGATGTACGGAGTCATGTAAATGAAGACACTTTCTGACACCACCTGAATTTCTCATGACATTATGGAGCTGAAATGCACCTCCGACATAAATCAATACCAGTCACAGAACTTGAAATGCATTTGTTTTTTTTTTTGAGGCATGTGTCTTCATGCCCATATTTCAGAACATCTATCAGTATGGCAGGCTTAACTGCAACTGTTAGTCTAACTAATAATCTCATGATCTAAGACACAATCTGAAATGTAATTATCGTTACAAACGTATTACACTACTAGTTAATAGAACTGTCAGAATTTCAACATGTAAAAAGGCACGTGTATTTCACTGCAGCACATCTTCTGGAAGGCCAGGTTAAGTTATAAGCCACTGGCCTGTGGAGCACCTGTGGAGGAAAAACTAAAAGGGTTTAAATGTCTCACTTGGGGTCTGGTGGGCCATCAGCCAGCGGCTTCATGGAGAGTTTGCAAAGGGAACGAAAGACCAGGAAGGCGTCTTTCTGAAGGATGTGTGAGAAGCGGGCAGCTGTCTGTGTGCTCTGCATCGTCTCTGTCTCCTGCACACACACACACACACACACACACACACACACACACACACATCATATACATCATTTCCAATTTTGTATCAGTACACAGGGTTCCTTTGAAGGCATTTATTTACATAAAACATTATATAGTGGAACCTTGGATTGCGAGTAACTTGCAAGAAGAGCAAGAAATTTGAATAAATTTTGACTTGAAGAACGAGCGATGTCTTGCAATACAAATAGTATGCATATGCTTCGTCTGCCGAGCCTCACATGATCACAACTTCTCTCTCTCACTCACTGTGGGACTGTCGCTCACTCGTATAGTCAACATCCACGCTAGCATAGAAAAAGACTGATTCCTAACTTCAAATGGGATCAGGGAGATGTGTAAAATGTGGGAAAGAGTGCAAAACTTTGTAGAAAAGCACCACCCGAATAA
>JAQMCW010000015.1:10244066-10254637 GCA_030068335.1 Chrysichthys cranchii | reverse complement strand
GAGTGCAGTTTGCTACCCAGATCATATTCATTTCCTATCTGTTTCGTTCACATACGTCACACGGTATCATTTAATATGGCGTTATCGGCATCAGAACATTTTTATACGCATGACCAAAAAAGAGCAGGGTATCAGACTGATACCCAATACCAGCTTCAGTATTGATGCATCCCTACTCCAGACTATATCGTAGGCTCCGTAAATCCACACACACGCGTTTCACGAAATACTCCACCCATACACCCGTTTAGCAAAAAGGTTCGAGAGTAAACAGTAAGAGTAGAGAGGATGATGGACTCACTTCTGGTTTTCCAGCTCAAGCTTGATCTCCTCTGAAAAATAGAGGGGAAAAACAAGTGGTACTATTAGTGAGTAGATCAGTGAACACAAAAAGTATCGTTCTATAACAGTATACGTCGAAATTCAAGCACGAGTGCTCTTCCTTCCCCTTAGGATGTGTGCACGTACATAACTGGGTCTGTTCTCGGTTTTTTTTGTGGGTCAGTGATGACCCATAACGGTGCTTGTGGTTACATATATTATTAATTAATCTACTGCAGTTTCCTGCTCAGTGCAAGAAGATGCATTATTAAGTTTGAATGTCTACTTCATGCCTTGTCTGCATTCTTCCTACAACTTTCGTTTTTTTTTCTGCTCAATTGGTGGCACTTATCTCAACGTCAGAACCTTTAACCACAATGCTTTCACAGAGCTGTGGTTTACTTTTTTTTATTACGGCAGCTCGGACAACAGCGACCAGTGCAAGAAATAAAATAAATCACAAGTTTACTCTAATGTATTATCGTTTCTATAGCAACACTTCATTCACAAGGACTCGTATGGCTGACAAGTGGAAAAGTGTGTAATGATATTGGTTAGGTTTACTGTACGGAGTTTAACATTTTATGGAAGGAGTCTCCAGAGTCAGAGGTAAAACTGTTCCTTTTAAATTTGTGGTTTCGCGATTTATTAATTTCAAGAAAATGTGAGAGACTGACTGTTTATATTTGCTATAATGCAAGTGTGAATATGAACTAACTTTTTTCACAGATGTACTGAAATGTAACTATAAACAGATGTGTTGTCCTTAAATAAAGTATTATAATCAGTGGCAAATTGCTGTGGCATATGAGGAATAAAACACTTCGGGACATGCTCACTCACTCACCCATCTTCTGCCACTTAATCCTGTTCAGGGTCAAGGAGGGAAGCTGGAGCCAATCCCAGCTGACTTCAGGCAAGAGGCGGGGTTACACCCTGGGCAGGTCACCAATCCACCGCAGGGCGACACAGAGACAGAAAACCATTCACACCTACAGCCAATTTAGAGTAGCCAATTACTCTAATCCCCTCTGTGCACGTCTTTGGACTGTGGGAGGAAACTGGAGTACTCGGAGGAAACCCACACGAACACGAGAACATGCAAACTCCACACAGAAAGGCATCCAGGTCGACTCTGGGGATCGAACCCAAAACCTGTTGCTGTGAGACGACAGTGCTAACCACCACACCACTGTACCACTTCAGGGTGTGCTGCTATTGGAAAATAATCTCCACCCATTCATTGTTAAAAACCCAGTTGTGATTTCTTCCCTTTTACACCTAATTTTCCATTTCACTTGGCCACTTTGGTTTACAGCCTGTACAAATAAATGTGTGCAAATGCACGACTAGGCCTTCGTTTAAGTTTCATTAAGCTGAGACTGAACAAGAACCATCCAACTGCCAAATAAAGACAGATCAGCATGATGAAGCAAAGAAACAACCACCACCATGACCACAAAGAAAGCATCAGGCTGATATGCAAATATGTTAGCAAGCAATGACAGTCAGGATAAATACAGGTCTAAAATGACTAGATTTCTATCAGCAGAATAAAACATAGCACAAAGAGAGTCACAATCTTAACATAAGGTAATGTTTTCTAATCAAGTCCTCCATGATCCCCACACGGTCCACATGTCTATGCTCCCCCAGCTCCCAGTAGAACTCTTTTGGATGACATGTTCAGTCTTCCTGGATGCTTGGATTAGGTGGTTTTTTTTGTTATTTTTTTAAGTCTTCAGATTGTTCCTGAGAGAGAGAGCATGTTTAGCAGTGGAAAACACCAGTTTACAAAATCACTTGCAAAACTAATTTCGGAAGGTCTCTCGGGTTTACAAAGTTTCTGCAGAAAATTGCGCTCCCTGTGCATACACGCTTCATTCATCAGGCATCAACGGAAAGCCTTTAATGAGCTGAACACTCTAAAATCTACTAAAAGGCTCAGTCAGGAGCAGTGCACTGCGGTTTTTGTTTCTTGGTCATTACCAGATAAATACCTATGCGCAACTGTAACTTAAGCAACACTTTATTTCATAAGACTGAGCAAAAAAGCCAGGCGGCCGATGTCAACTGATACCTTGTAACGCATCATTAGCTACAAGTGCTCTAACTGTTTACGAAATTCAAATGAAATGTGAGTAAAATGTTTAATTACCAAAGATACCAAAACTGAAGAGGCATGAAACCCCTTTGGTCCTTAAAAAAACTATTATCATTATCATGGTATTTATTATTAACAATACTAATTATTTGGTTAGAACTGACAGCTACAGGGCACCGGACTACAAGGAGGGACGTTTGAGCAGAATGAGCGGTTTCTTTCCGTGCTGCATGGGCAGTGCACAAAAATGTTTTTTAAAAAAATGCCACATTGTTTTTGTCATTCTGTCTCGGCTCTATCATTTACGGACGCTGAACACACCAAATGTACATGCAGAAACAGAAGACTATAAAGAACTCCGATTACTACAAAGAGAAATCTTCTGGATTTTTAATCTAAAGACTTTATATGCACCGGATATGAATGAAGAACTATCTTTAACAAGCTTCTTAGAAATGCTCTACATTGATGAGTATGGTCTCAATTTCCATATTATGCTTGGATTCATAATAGCACACCTCATACTGCCGGGTGTTTGTGAAGAACTCTGCTTCAACATTTATGGAACACCACGTCTGAGTCGGTGCTGCATTTGGTGACACTTTTTAATAATAATAATGATAATAATAATAATAATGATAATAATAATAATAATAATAATAATAATGATAACAATAATAATAAACACACAGTAAGGATTGGCTTAGACCGAGACATATGTTTTTGATATGTAAGGCTCTTACACTGTGTTGGCAACTTTTTCTTAGTCTAATCCGTTATCTTTTTTTTTGTGCAATAGGCTTTGTGCGCAGATCCTGTTCTTTCATCACTTCTACTCTTTTAAACTTTCCGCACCAGGCGCAACATTTGTTAGTACACGTATACAAGTAGAAAGCACATACGCCGCTTTTGAGCTCATTCCATCACTGACTGAACCTTAGTTACACATTTACAGCTGCACCATGAAGGCCCTACTTGTTACATGTCATGGTAATAGTTCAGATCTCACACCGAAGGCATGAAGAAAAATTGACTGAATAAAAAGAATGAATACTTGACAGTTTTTGCTGCAGGGAGAATTCCAAACTGTGATCAAACTAAAAGACAAACATGTTGTATTGCAACTATAGAACATCTCTCAGGTCTCAGTATTAATGGGAGATAACTTTTGACCAAGAATATTTTAGTCAACAAGTCTCACTTCATATTTAGCTCATGATTCTGAAGGAGCTCAGGGAAAGTCACTGATGAATAGGTGGACTGTATGCGCAAGGTAAGTCGTGTACTACAAATCCGGGAAACTACTGTGCAAACAGTTAGCCTGAACCCGCCGGCCACTCAGTTTATCAAGGTAATGCAGTAACGGACATTTTTACCTGCTTACTGAACTACACCCTTATCAACGATTCAATGACCGAGACTCACGTGAGCATTTTGAGCTCGGTGATATTTTTTTTGTTTGTTTGTTTTCTGTTTTGAGGAGATTCCTGCCCAAAGATCAGAGGTTGGGAAATGTCACCAGGAAACATGATCCTTCACCCTCAGGAGTATCAGTTACCACCCTAACAATAATGCATTTGAGGACTGGGGTAAAAGTGGCTAAACTGCTTTGTTAAAGCTCACCCGTGCATGCCTGGAAAAAGTATTCAGGAAGAGCAGGAAGTGCAGGAGCTGCAATTTCATGCCATCAATAACTGTGCCGTTGTATTGGGCGTTACATCCTGGAAACTTTTTCTTCCCCTTTTTCTTTTTAATCCACCTGAACGACTTTCGGATTAATTAGTTCGAACTGATATGCAGTCTTCACTGGCGTCCGAGATCTATTTTCGAATGAAATCCGACGGTTTTCTACATTCCTACACTAAATGCTGTCGGACTACCTGACTGTTGATAGCGGCACTAGTTCATCTCCACCTAAAGAGACAGATGCAGCAGCGCCTTAGTACTTTACTCTGTCCAGCCCTCTCGCATCCTCTGCTCAAACGGATCAAGTTCCAGAGCAACGTTTCATAATAACTCCACCACCAGGGCCATCGTACCGGTCGTCATGTAATTTGCTCACTGTCTAAACCGACTCTGCCAGAACACTGTGCGGTGTTCTACACCTGTAGGGACGTTGATCCCAATGATTTCTAAGGATTTCTCAAGGATTAATAGAACATTAGACACTGCTGGACAATCCTTCGCACTTCCCCCTCCTAACTGCATGTCCGTGTCTGCCTGGCTCATCAGCCCGGTGCACGACTCTAACTTCTCCCAGGGCACCACAAAACCACACGCCCCAACACCAAACTCTCACCAGGATCCCTGAGCACAGCACACACATTGCCCAACAAGCACATATTAAAGTGTCTCACTCAGGGTGGAGTTCAACCTGATCCCCAAGGAGGTTCAGACACACGCCTACAGGTCCGTGAAGGGATCAGGGACAGAGCTTTCACCCGCTGATCAGTAACCCGATGCAAATGAGAAACCAGAGAGCAACACCAGCCTAGACAAGTGACTCATCTGAGCAGGCGGAAGGCTTAGCAGATTGCTGAAACGCTACGTCTCGGCGTCTGATTGGTCCAACAGCTGACATCCGTGTTCACAGGAGACTCCGCGCTAATCACGAGCAATATTACGCTTTTATTCAGCCACCATTAGGACACGAGTCGCGGTCAGACCCCAGGGGTGAGCCCGAGAGCCCAAGGAAGAGCACGTATAAAATACAACACGTCTCCCAGAGCTTCCCAGGGGCCACCCGGGATGTTAGCCTGTTAGCTAGGTCGGCTAGCAGAGTAGCAAGCAATGGTGCTCCCGGTGCTGAGGGCCAGGCTGGGCTAGCTGTACTAGTGTGAGCTCATGAAAGAAAACACCCGGGTGAATCAATAAAGCCCTGAGCAGATAAACATGCGGGAATTCAGCTCCCAAATGTCACACGAGTCTTTAAAAACAGGAAGGAAAGGAAAGGAGGAAAGGGTTAGGCCCTGGTGGGAGAACCCGGACTCGGGACTTGGTAAACACACGCGCCGAGCTAACGATAAAGTGTCGACTGTTGTTGTTTGTTGTGGGTGAAGAAGTCGGGGGTTTGGTGTGGACGCCAGGTGACACAGACTTGTGGTGTGAATGTAAACAGAGCTCACCCAGAGCCACCTGACAGGCCTTGCGCAGCTGGCTGTGTTGGCTCCGCTTCACCTCCTTATCCGACAGGATTTTCTCCAGCGCCCGAGACACAAACATGCTCTTGGTCGCAGCGCTTTCAGTCTCAGTGAGCCGTTTGTTGAAGTCGGCGTGCGGTTCTTTCATTTCTTAACGCGGAGCTCCTTCCGTCGTTCAGGCCGTCATTGCCGGCCTAAGCCCTGCCTCAGTGCAGGTGTCAGATGCTACCTGGAGGCTGGCCGACGTCCCCGCTGGTTGTATCGGAGCGACAGACGCTGCTGTCTCAGCACTGGGTCGCCATGTTGATGACGCGTCGTGTCACGTGGTCTAAGGCAGCAGGCACGGAGCACATCCTGAATGGCCGCCCTTTCCCCTGCTGGAGCACTGCACATGGGGTTAGGTCACGGCCTGTGCTGAAGGATTTTAGATCAGGACTTGCAAATGTTTGGGGAAAACATTTGCAGGGTTTTGTTTTTTTTTTTTTTTTTTTAACAAACATAAGTGTTTCCGGTTGCATTTCTAGAAATCCTCCAACAACCACATTTTCCCCCCATTCTGACGGTTGTAATATGATCTAAAGCTGCTGGCCTGTATCAGCAGGATTTTACACATTGCACTGCTGCCATCTGATTGGCTATCTAGGTAACTGCATGGATGAGTAGGTGTACAGGTGTTCCTAATAAAGTGTCCATTTAGTGTACCTTGACAGAAAGCAAGGGTGCTGCATCAATGCACCTTTCAAACACCTCTTGAGTACACAGGACAAAGTATTACTAGTGTGAAATGGTGGCAAGAGGACAGGGGTTAAAGGCAGGGCAGGAATTTTTTTAGAAACCAGCAAGTGTAAGCTAAATTTTTGATAGTATCCTCCCAAAAAAAATCCCACCCCACCCTTCAGGCATCTCTTAAAGCCACTCCTACAAAACACATGAATGCATACTGCCTGGCTCTGCCCCATTACCCTTATCGTTTGGCCAATTTAGCGGAAATCTCCCAGAGACACTTACAAGTTTTGCAGGCGATCACGTGTAGGGAAGAGATTTTGGTGATTAGTTGATGATGTATCTGTGTATGGTTTTCCATCACCATCTCCATTGACAGGGCAGCTCGTCCCACCAGCATTTATATCAACCGTCCAGTAAATGTTTATTTTTATATCATTTTAAATTCTGGAAAAGGATTGGTGCACAGAAGGCAGGGACGTCATTGGGGTCTTCAGGTGGGTACTCTTCTTAGGTGAGGGGACCCTCTGCGGCTTAATCCTTTTCAGGATGAAGGGTCATGGGGCGAAGCTGGAGCCAATTCCAGCCGACTTTGGTGAGAGGCAGGGTACACCCTGGGCAGGTCACCAATCCACCACAGGGCCAACACACAGAGGCAGACAACCATTCACACTCACATTCACACCTATGGGCAATTTAGAGTAGCCAATTAGCCTAATCTATGCATCTATGCATGTCTTTGGACTGTGGGAGGAAACCGGAGTACCCGGAGGAAACCCACATGGCCACAGGGAGAACACGCAGGGAGAACAGGCTACACACAGAAAGGCACCCAGGTCAACCCCAGGGATCAAACCCAAAACCTTCTTGCTGTGAGGTGACAGTGCTAGCCACTACAGCACCGTGCCGCCCTACTGACATACCACGGGACAGAAAAACCAAGTCCTATGAGCTATAGGATGATATGCATGTATATGGTTTTCCACTCAGACGTTAATGATGACAGGGCAGCTCATCCCACCAGCATTTATATCAACTGTCCAAAAAGTGTTTATTTTTATATCATTTTAAATTCTGTTGAAATACTAATTCCACCTTTTGAGTGATAAAAAATGTGACAGAGATGGGAGCTGATTTTTCCATTGATTTGCTTGCCTTTCTTGATGTACAGCTGTTGGACAAGCTCGCCGCTTCCACAGAGCTAACATGGAACTTGTCCTCTTAGAGCAGACTTATTCAAACTTTCCCCATGAGACACCCACTTCCCAGGTTTTTTACGCCGTCCTTTTTCGTTGTAAAATCCCACTTTGGTCAAAAAGTTCAATTTTTGCTGATTTTCAGTGAACTCAAACCGTTCTCCATGTACACTCAGTGCAGGAGCACTTCATTAGGAATACTTTACTAATACAGATCAGGGCCTCCCTTTGCTCAGTTCTTTATGGCATGGACTCCACAAGACGTTGGGAACATTCCTTCGAGATTCTGGTCCATTTTGCCTCACGCAATTCCTGCATTTCTCCTTCTATCACATCCCAAAGGCATTCCTCTGGATTCAGATCCGGTGACTGGAAAGGTCCCTGGAGAACACTGAACTCATTGTCATTTCCTGGAAGCCAGAATGAGTTCTGCTTTGTGACATGGTGCATTATCATGCTGGAAGTAATAATATATGGCATTCAATTGATGACTGGTATTATTGGCCCAAAGGGTGCCAAGAAACCATTCCCCCCACCATTACACCACCTCTATCAGCCTGGACTGTTGACACAAGGCAGGTTGGGTCCATGGATTCATGCTGCTGGTGCCAAACCCTGACCCTACCTTCTGTGTGACTGAGCACAAATTGTGATTCATCAGACCATGCTACATATTTGGTGAGCCTGAGCCAATGGCCGTCTCAGCTTTCTGTTTTGGGCTGACAGAAGTGGAACCCGATGTGGTCTTCTGCCGTCGTAGCTCATCCAACTCAATATTTGACATGTTGTGCAGACTGAGACACTTTTCTGCTCACCACAGTTCTACAGCGTGGTGATCTGAGTTACTATAGCCTTTCTGTCAGCTTGAACAAAACTGGCCTTTCTCATTTGACCTAGCTCATCAACAAGCAAGTACCATCCAGAGAACTGGCACTCGCTGGATATTTCTTCTGAGTAAATTTTAGAGACTATTGCATGTGAAAATCCCAGGAGATCAGCATTTATAGAAATACTCCATCCAGACTGTCTGGCACCAACAATCAAGTCATCAAAACCACATTTCCCCCCCATTCTGATGGTTGATGTGAAAATTATCTAAATTTGCTGGCCTGTATCAGGATGATTTTACACATTGCGCTGCTGCCATCTGATTGGCTATTTAGATAATCACAGGAATGAGTAGGTGTACAGGTGTTCCTAATGTTAGTGTACCTTGACAGAAAGCAAGGGTGCTGCATCAATGCACCTTTCAAACACCTCTCGAGTACGCAGGCCAAAGTATTACTAGTGTGAAATGGTGGCAAGAAGACAGGGGTTAAAGGCAGGGCAGGAAATTTTGGAGAAACCAGCAAGTGTAAACTAGATTTTGATAGTATCCTCCCAAAAAAATCCCACCCCACCCTTCAGGCATCCCTTAAAGCCACTCCTACAAAATATATGAATGCACACTGCCTGGCTCTGCCCTATTACCCTTATTTTTACACACTCCCTTGTTCGCTCCTTTATGACCCAGATGTTCTCCAAAATACAGCTGTTGAAGTGCTGTTCCAATACCTTAGGTGACAAGGGACTGAGGGCTGATTTTCATGAAATCGCCTCTTGGCTGGTGCCATGCTCCAAGTCTACTTGAGAGCAGACTTTGCAGAAGAGAAATTCACTCTTGGTGACACCCATGCATGAAGAAAGCCCTAGTTGGAAGGAGAATTAGCATAAACAGAGGCACCCAGGTTGCTTCATTAATGACATCATACAAAACAGGTGGAGCATCAAGGCTACAAAGGTGTCCCGATACCACTTTTTTAACCGTTACGCCCCTCCCTCACTTACTCCATTACTTTCTTGATGGCTTTGTGGACTTTCAATTTTAGGAAGTGTTGGAGCGTGTAAATATACGGGGAATGGGGTGCAACCCCTGATTACTGCTGGAGGATGAGTCCCCTAGAGTGAGTGTGTTGGGGAGAGGAGTTTAGCACATGTCATATCCATCTACCTTATGTCTCATTCATATGTAAGAAAACACCTAACATTATGATAATGAATGTAAACAACAAACATGGCGATTGGTAGAACTATTGTTAGTACTCACAGCTGTCAACTGTCTTGCTAGCTTTAGCAATATGTCTGCAATATGTCCACCTAGTCTTGTGGAAGACTCTGGTCACATGCATTGAGTGCATGAGAAGTGTGTGTGCATGTAGACAGGCAGGCCATCCAATAATTTAATTCAGACTGGATGTAATTCTTGGATGGGCTTTTTTTTCTCTTTTATAGCCATGCAACTACCACAGATGACAGATTTTATTCTTTTCATTGTTAGAGCGTTTGATACATTCATCGCAATCAGGATGTATTTCAAGGAATATATAAAAATGCATCTAAATAAAAAATACAAAAATGACCTACCCTGCCTTTAACATCACAGCATTCAAAACACCTGTGCAAATGTCGACTAGAGGGAGGCGCCACAAAATCAGTACAAAGTTATTCTTGCTCTTTTACCGTATGAAACCTTTCTATCCTGATGGGAGTGGTCTCTTTCAGAACAACACTGTCCTATCCACAAGGCACGAGGGCTTGCCGAATGCTTTAAGGAATATAAAAATGTTGCAAAATCACATGCTATGACCTTTGCAGTCACCAGATATTAAATCCAAATGAACAAGTTTTGGAGCGACAGTACTCTCCACCACCAAGCATGAATCACTGAGTACTCAGGTTCTTTCCCACTGAAGCTCTTCAGCTGGCTCATAGTGGCCCAGAACCTTACTAAGACACTTTATGTTGTCCCAGTCCCCTTAAAGTGATCACTTGTCTGTAGTAGCATAGCAAATCAAGTAAATCTTATCTGACACCACCATTTATCTATCTATCATTCTATCTATCTATATATATATATATATACACACACATATATACACATATATACACACACACTATATATATATATATATAAAAAACATTCTTTTTGCGTTTGAAACGGAAATGACGTATGACCACAGAAAGTATTATTCGTGCGTATGACCGGAAACAGCGTAACTAGCGCTTACATTTTAACTAATCACTTCGTTTGTGGACGCCATTTTTATA